>JAZBHA010000861.1:7072-35247 GCA_037464855.1 Iselma pallidipennis | reverse complement strand
ATGTAAATATACCTACTCATTTTGTCAAGTTAAACTATATAGTAGGAAATCGATTTTGGCGGCCTTATGCAACTGCTTAGTAAGCTTAGTGCCTGGAGCCGACCCTGAGTTGAGTGGTAGCTCGAAAATACTCTGTGACCAATTCAATATGCACAAATGATGGTGATATAGTTTTGATGGGGGTAGTTCAGAAAATTTCCGGGGTAGCTCAGTTACTCCCCTAGTTACGTCTCTGTATGGTAGGTATTGATTTTGAAATCATGAATTTTTTAATATCTTCTTAACAATGAACGTCCAATTATTGACAATTGTTTCTATAAATAAATCAGATTGAAAGTTCGAATATGCCTGTTTTGCAACAGGTATTTGTTGAAATCCCTTGCAGAATAATTAGACTTTTTGTAAATGTAAAATATATAACACATGTCACTGATTTTGAAAACATAAAAAGTTTATTAATCAACTTTTGATGATACTTTAAAGTTTAAACAATGAACTTTACCTACATACCTACTTTATCTATAAATAATTATTGTCTGTTTGGCTTCAGTTTCTATATCCTACATAAAGACAGTGATTACTACTGTCGACCACAAAACGTCCAACAATAAGATTTATAATACGGTCTAAAATTGTAAACATCTGGTCTAGTTGTGCACAAAAATGTTCAAGTCCTTATGTCATGTCCTCTAGTCATTTTCGAATTGAATTTGAAGCAATTTACAATTTTGGAGTATCATGGAGGATGTTAAACAAAAATGAATTGAACATGTTCGATTTTCTAACAAGCCCTGTTGGTCATTAAAGTTATATTTTTGCGACGCAACATCTTTAAACCGGTTCAACTCGCATTGAAAACGTACATTTTGGCGACTCAACAGTGACATCAAACTGCGAGTGGTTTGAATAATTCTCGCTTGTATTCAAACACTAGCCCGCGATGCGGTTTGAATACAACTCATCTAGACTCAAACATAGTGTAGAGTGACTTCAGTAGGGATTGTTCAATCAGGCGCAAATACTAATATGTCGGCACGTACCTAATGCATTTTCTCGATGTATGCAAATTAAACGAATTGATGACGTATTTCAATAATACGAGATAACAAATAAAATGATCTTCTTATTATAATTCTCCTTTGCTATCGGTTCTCGTGAAACTATCCCACAGTTAATTTCTTTAGATCTAACTTTGTAACTGGTTCTAAATTGTTTTAAGATCTCAGCATCCCCACAGAGAATAGGCTTAAAAATTAGCAGTGGTAGACGCCAGAGGACCCAAATGGGATATTGTTTGAGAGTCTTTGGACTATAGGTATACTGATAACATTTAGCAATGTTTCTTGCCAGATGATGTACATACATCCCACCATTGACTTGGTATAAAACTTCCAACCCCCCTTTTTCTCCGAAATCAAGGCGCACTCGTCTAGTATAAGATCTTATCAAAATTATCTTCAATGTTCACTAACTATTAGCGGTTTTAATATCATTAAACGATTCAGATTCACCCTGTAGTAGCATAGCAGAGTGTATTGTTTGACGATCACATGCATGTTTTTTTGAAATTGATAAATCAGGGCTGTCCAGAGCTGTAATTAATGCGGCCCGACATAAAATCGTGAACTTCCTCAAAACATTGAGATTTTTATGTACTTATTTTATTTGTCGTGGAAGATATCATACTTATACTCAGAGCCGTAACTAGGCTATGGTCAGTGTCGGTGTGGCCCAGCCACAAGCGCCAGGTCTCGACAGACGCTGAAGATTGGTTTGCGGCCTGAGGTTAGGGTAAAATCGTACCCTCACCTCTGCAAACGCACATCAGCTAGAAAAAAATAGAACTGAAGGGGATGATTCTCTTACTTTACCCGTTATCTTCTGAAAATAAGGCGTAATTTTTGTATTTAGCCATAGGCGCTGAAAGTTATAGTTACGGTTCTGCATTATTTACTAACTTTTTTGGTTAACAACTATAGGTAGAAGAGGTAGAATTACTATATTTTATGTGTGGCTAGAGACAATTTTTTTTTCTTCAAATGTGGCCCAAGGAAGCCAAAAGTTTGGGCATCCCTGTTATAAATGGTGTCCCATAAAACCACCAAACACAGACTTAATAAGCCCAAATTCAAAATTCCCAAATACTTTACGAATAACTGATTACTTAAACAATATGTTTCCAAAAAAACATAGAAAATCTACTAGAATAACTTTATCGATTTTAAATCTGGAAAATAGAATTTACTGCTTTCATAAAACTTGTTAAAGTAACTCCGCTAGGGTACAACAGATGGCGCACTATGTCCCCCCGCGGAAAGCTCTAATTGTAAGTAAACTGGCTCTAATCAAAAACCAATAAAAAATGCTCAGCTGATAAAGTGAGGTTATATTATCGAGAATGGGGCGTGACCTTAACACAAAAGTTAGGTTATAATCACACAAATAAAATATAAAATACCTAGTAACAATCATCCATCCTATCAAAATGTTTAATTTATGTTAAAAAATAAACAAAAATAGACATTAAATTACTTCGCATCAATCAAGTGCAAATAAAATCAATAAAAATTAAATAAATCGGAAGCTTTTGACGTTTCCCTGACAGTCCGGTTATGGAAATTGTTGAGAGCATGTGCAAATCACACACAGATCAGGTGCTCTCTATTCTCATAACCCGGCTTTAATTATTGTCATAGATTCATCATCAAATACAAGTCGATAATACTACTAAAAGTGAAATTACTTTTCAATACAATCAAGAAACTAAAGTATTAGCAAAATTCATAGTTTTGTGTTGGTTTTTTTTTGTTCTGTCTGTCTGTCTGTGCAAAAATCGACGTGTTTATTTTAGAAGCAACCGATTTGGGGCGTTCTTTCGCCATCATGTCAACAGCAATATTAGCCGCTATTGCTGTTATATTATGTATATTATTTCGTATATTAAATGTTAACAGTCAACCACAGAAACCGTCAATATTATGTACGGATTCGAAATTTCTGGATACTGTCCTTAAGATATCACCATTAATACAGGAACCGTAAGTATTCTTAGATTTAATATGACCATCATCCCCTCATTTCAATTAATGTTATCCTGCTGATCCAATAGGATTCCTATTATTCCAGATGATTAATCCGTTTTTTACATCGAGAAGACAATTTACTTATCTAACTAAAAATATAATGAAATTCTAGTTATTTTTGGTATAAAATTCAAATACCAGAAGTATCAAAATAATTATAAATAAGGTGATTCATGAATTAACAATAATAGTTAATAGTAATCAATAAGTTGCTAGTTGCATTGTCAACACAGGAGTATTATTATAGGTTTCTTTAAGGGGCCTTCAGACGATCAATACATATTGTCAATATTGCCCTATTGGGTATCAATATTATTGGACGTGTGAAAATAATATTGATGGATTGTCAATATCGAAAATCTTGAAGAAAACTCAACTATTTTTAATATGACAATATTGTTGAAATCTGGCTTTCTATTGTATTTTCTTCAGTTATTAGTGGGGAAATCGTTTCTTCGTCTTTTTCATTCAAATATCTTTGAAATAAAATGAAACAGTTGGGGGATATTTCAACGATATTGGTTGATTGTTTACCTGAAATTGAATATATTGCCAATAAGTATTGATCGTATGAGGCGAATTACATATTGTCAATATTTATTAACAACACTCACAATATTATATTGATTATCTCAGATAATTAAAAACTATTATATTAAGAAGAGTCTACAAGAAATTTTCTAGAAAAGGGAGTTACTCAAATTTATCTTTGGTGGATTTACTTTATTTTACGATTTGTTTACATGATAAACAAACGTATGTTCGCAAAATGGCCAATATAATAATAATAATGATAATCATTTGTGTCTAAATTTTCCATCTGTTTCGAATATTAGAAGAAATCTCGTGTATACAGTGGCGCATTATGGATCTCTGAGGCCCTAAGCAGGATAAACTCCAGACGACCCCGTCAATAACATCTTGTTGGCAAAAAAGTACTATCGCCTTTCGGGACTCCCTCAGAATTGAAACCTAGACGAATATCATCATATAAGTAACAAGTTAAAAAAAAATCTACATTTTCAGCTCCTCTGGGCTCCTATTTAAGATTGGAGCCCATCGTGTCGTAAAAGATAGAAGAAAAAACGCTACATTTTTGTGTTTTTTTTGGGGCCCCTATCAGGTTGAGGCCCCTAACAATTGTCCTTAATGTACATGTATAGGAATATTTTTCTTTTCTATATTTATCAGTTGACGACAAATCAGTCTGAATATATAGAAGCAATTTTTTTGTTCGAAAAGTCATTAAACTGCACGCTTTAATTACACCGTGACTGTATTTTGTCGTTTACCTACAGGTAAATTGCAAAAAATTTAAATAAAAAGTTATTTAAACAATGTGAAAACTTTTATCAAGAAAAGCTGGAAAAATTATTGTAAAAAAAAGTTAAAGAAAAAACTTGATAAGAGAACGGCATAGAAACGGATAAAGCTTCATACATTATCAATAATTCTTAACTGTATTATCATTGTTTGGATGAGGCATTACGTGTAGCATTATGATAAAAAACCTTTTATAATTTTCTAGAAATATTATACATATTATCAAAACTATATCTATCGTTCAATTCATTGAACTTGATTTGTAAGTGCTACCATTGCAATTTAATTTTTTTTATGACAACGTAGTGAAAGTAGGTATTCGAAAATTTCTAATCACAAAAAAAGGATTATTAAAGTCATTATTAATATAATCTTTTGGAATTGTTTATTTGGATTCTTTCTGCAAGTAATTTATTGAAAAAAAAAGTAAACATGTGGCAATGAAATGATAATGACCTCAAACACCTCCAACAATATCTGATAATAGAATTGATATTTTGCCATAAAATTTTTATCAATGAAAAAGTATCTCAATATCTGGCTACATTCCAATCAGTAAGATGTTTCTATAGAATATTATAGGAGTAATATGTTTTTTTTTCTTACTAAAACAGGATTGGAGTCAAGGACAATTTCATTGTTAAATTGTGGGTTTCATTAAATTTTCAGCTTCTTTTTTTTCAACCAATCAGTATTAGGAAAGACAACAGCAATTTGCAACAATTAAGTCAAATTGAAGTTGTTAAAAAAAATTATATTCGATAATATGGTTTCTTAGAATTTTTGATTGTAAATTGGAATGAATAATTGTGATCACGTTTATTGAAGATACAGGGCCGCCAAAAAAACGTTTAGTTATAGTGGTCCCTCTAAACAACGAGAACCTCTATTTGATGAACTTTGTTTGTATAGAACTTGCCTACCAACCTCTCTATACCAAACCTTTTAGGATCCCTTGAAGGTTGGTTCGTTATATAGAGGGTCCACTGTATATTAGATGTTCCATGTACATAATGTGTGTAGGTCTCGTGTTTTTATTTGTTCTATAATTTGGTAGAAAAAATCTTTCTCCTCCTATCCCTTTTCACTTTATATTTATTCGTATTAATAACCGGAAGTACCTACTGATAGACACACCTTTACGTCCAAATTATGATACAGTCCTGACCTGTGTTGTATACATATACAGCAATGATGCAATTTCAAGAACAAAACTCTCAAACTTCCATGGTAGATGTTCTCAAGTAACTCAACTCTTCAAATTTAACAGTTAATAACTATTTAATTGGTGTCCTTATCAGCAAATATAATCGTTTTCTATTGTCGAATTTTGCAGAATCGCTAATTATCATTTGTGATATCATCGTGACTCACTCTTACAATAAGATTACCTAATCGTATAAGCTTTATGAATAAATAAAATTAACAAAAATTTTCCATGTAAACGAGGCTTCCAAATAACTAGAGCTTTTTGTTGTTGTTTTACAAATTACATTTTTTCCAAATTGATTGATTAACAATTTTTTTTTCTTCAAATAGTTCAATATCAGCATTAAATATGAATTACGAAATCGTCCCCAATATTGGTTATTGGTTACTATTATTATTATTTTGTTATAAATAAAATTGTTTCCTAAATTCCAATGAAATATTGGGAAATATTTGAAAATTGTACGAATTCAATTATTGATCTGTATTTTTTCCATTATTTCCAGATATATCCCAACAAGATTATGGGGTTTTAGTGGTCATGTTCAAACAATATTACATAGTGTTATAGGTAGAGTGAAATGTCCATGGCCTATAGGTGAACGTGTATTTTTAACATTAAAAGATGGGACCACATTAACTTACGATATGTACCAGCCTTTAGATAATAATTTTCAAGGTAATTTCCATTATTATTATTATTATTATTATTATTATTATTGAGGAAACATTAACTCAATTAATTAAATATGTTTTAGATGATTTATCAATAGCCATTTGTCCTGGTATTGGAAATACATCAGAAAGTGTTTATATACGAACATTTGTACATTGGGCACAATGTCATGGTTATAGATGTGCTGTATTAAATCATGTAGGAGCTTTACAAAGTGTTCCAGTAACGTCGCCACGTATATTCAGTTATGGTAATTACTGTTCCTAATGATTCCAGTCATTTACAATTCATTACTGTCAATATAGAGTTTCTATATTTTTCTACAGTAGACCTTCTCTAAGGCAATCTCACTTTTCTTACTGTCGTATTAGAAGATATAGTTTATTTCTCTTAAATGTATTGCTAAACCATTTTACTCGTTTCTAGAATGGTTCATCCTAAATAAATAGCCATAAAGAGTGGGTTTACTAAATTGTAATCTAAAAGCATTTGGACTTGTTACAGTTGCTGAATAGCAAATTCGTCGTCTGTTGCTTTTTTTTCTGTTAACAACACAATACACATACTGAAGTTTTTTTGTAGGTAACACAAATGATTTTCATGAAATGGTTGTAAATCTATTCCACCGACATCCGAATACAAAAATCGTATGTGTCGGTTTTAGTCTTGGTGGTAATTTAGTTACAAAATATTTAGGTGAACCGGATCGTGACCGTCCAAATCATATAATTGGTGGTATATCAATATGCCAAGGGTATTGTGCAATAGAGTAAGTTTTGTTTTTAACTATAATTTAATTTTTTGTTCAAAACAAAAACAAAAATTGTAGAGGTACCAGATGGTTATTAAATTGGCAAAATTTCCGTCGTTTCTACTTATATATAATGACTGAAAATATGAAAAATATAATATTAAAACATCGTCATATTTTATTATCAGATGAGATAAAGAATCGTTATAAATTAAATGAACATGAAATTGTATCGGCAGCAACATTACCTGAATTAGATGAAGCATATACAAGAAAAGTGCATGAGTTCCAATCAATTACTGATTTGTATTCATGGAGTTCCAGTATTAATTATATACAGAATATTAATAAACCAATGATTTTTATAAATGCTAAAGATGATCCAATTGTACCAGAACCATTACTTGAACCAATTCGGAATTTAATCTGTACGTATATGCATATATAATTCTTTAACAATTTGAATGATGATTAAGTTTTCTTTTTTATAGCTGAGAAGGGTAATATGTTGTATTTAGAATTAGCACATGGTGGTCATTTAGGTTTCTATGAAGGTGGTTTAATTTATCCAAATCCGGTGACATGGTTGGATCGTACATTAGTAGCTTTAATTGGTAGTCTAGCTTTAAATCATAATGATAATGTCTTGAAGACAGCTTAAATTTTTATTTATTTGTTTTTTTTTTGTTCTTAAATTATTCAATGTATTAAATGTGATAGATAAATAGAGTTATTGAGCTCAACGGAATTTTATAATATAATCATCCAGTTTTGCACATTGTAATTATTTGAAGAAGATGAAAAAACAGTTCTTTATTCATTTCCATTTGTTTTCTATTATTGATAAAAAATTAAAATAACTGTTTGTTACAGTTTATTAACAGAGAAAATTTTTATGGTGTTGCATTGATGGAGATTTGCTTGCACCATTGTCACCTGTACTTAATTGTGATAAAACTATTATTATTATTATTATTAGTATCGACTTTTGGACATATTTAATGATAAGATTATTTTTATAAGATTTGTACATGTTATTTATTTAATTTGTCTTTTTTTCTATCTGTTAAGAGAATGTAAAGTGAATGAAATTAATTGAATATAAATATAATTCAATTTGTTTTCTGTTAATTTATCTCTTAATAATATGCTATACCTTTTACTAGTTAGTTGCTACTTAATTATTTTTAATAACACTTCGTACAAGTTAACACTTGAGCAAATTTATGAGAAACAGTAATAATATTTAACATTTTTAAAATTGTTTAACATGCGCCTGTTATGTAGTATATAAAATAACAGGATCACTTATAGCCTGCCTGTCGGAAATTCGCAATAGATCTTATAGAGACAGACGAATCCTGATTTGGACGGACAGTCAAGCGGTGTTGCAGGCTTTATCCTCCCAGGTCTGCACTTCCAAACTGGTTCAGAACTGTCATGAAACATTGGAGGAACTCGGGGCTTGCAGCAGGGTTACCCTCCCGGGACATTGTGGAGTGGTTGGGAACGAGATTGCGGATGGGCTGGCAATAAAGAAGCAGAGCTGATTCAAAAAAAATGGTAGGAATCCCAACGGGGCACTGCCACTTAAACAAGCACCTCACAGTGTTGGGCGTCAGAGATGATCCCACATGTAGGAAATGCTCAGAGGACGATGAGACGACATCTCACGTGCTGTGCGAGTGCCCTGCTCTTTCTGAGCTGAGACACCGCTAGTTCGGGGTACCACTCATCGAACCTCAGAAGGTACAGAGGCTATCCACTGAAGACGTTCTGGGCTTTATCAAAGGTTCAGGACTGTAGGGAAGTCTGAAAATCGGGACTTACAATATACCACTGAAGTCTAATTGTAAGTATAATTGGGGAGACCCAGCCCCGCTTAAATATTTACATCTATGTATCTACAAATAACAGGATAATAAACATATGAAGCTGATTTGTTCAAGATTTTTTCAATGAGAAATAAAACTTACTGCATGACATTCTGTCCCTACGGATAGAATTCAATAAATTATGGTTATTATAATTTCAAACATTACTTTATGACCCACTATAAGTTGAGTGTGTTTCATGAAAATAACACCTTCTCAGGGGTTACAGACACTGATTTAAGCGGCGACTCTTAGGAATCATGAAACCTGCATCAGCATCATGTGGCTTACACATACCGATTCCTACACTGATTCTTGAATCAGTTGATGTGCGATTTTATTGGTAAATACGGCATAAATCACGTATTGCACGCCACCATACGTTGAACATTGTCGCACGATGCTGATGCGAATTCTGTGATGCAAACTTACACTCACTGCCACATGCAGCATGATTCCTAAGAGTCGCCACCAGCATGAGTTAGTGTCTGTAACCCTCTTTATTGTTAGGGTGCAGAGAGGCATTTCTAACGTCCGCCTTCTTGTACTAAAAACCAGACAAAACGTAGTTTCCTCTCTATGTTTATAGCTAGACGTTATATCATTGTTGTATCTACGTCTTTATTTGTTGTGAGAGAAGGGAAAACGTTAGGAGAGAAGTCTCTCCGTGTATCTGCAACCTTAGAACATCTAATTTATGCACATTTCTTGTTAACATTTTGAACTGATCATCTCCCCAGATGATCATTATTTGGAGGAAGTATTGGTGGTATCGTCAGTAGGAAAGCTCATCATAATCATGTAAAATAAGAGTGCAGACTTTTCTGTCCTAACTTTTTCCCTTCTCTGGCGACAAATAAAGAGGTAGATACAACCTCTCACTCTAAAAATAAAGAGGCAACTATCTTTAAGTCTCGTTTTTACTACAAAAAGGGAAAAGTTAGGAGACAAATGTCGCTCCGTTTCTTTGCACCCTAACACCCATTATAACATCTACTTTTATTGAATTCATACAATTATTTGGAAATAATTAGGAAACACAAAAATAGGAAAGTCGATTATATTTCTAATGTAACTACAATGTTGAATCAACATTGTAGATTATGCATGTGTTGATGCAGTATTCATAAAATTTCCAGAAAAAGTCTGCGGTTACCTTGACTAACGATAAAACCGAGTGTTTACACTTCGGCAAAACAACTAAATAAACTTTCTGTATATTTTTCTAATTTCAACAACTACACCTTCCAATATTCTCTACTTACGTATCATTTTGATTAGATAATTCGTGATAAGAATACACTTGGAAATCAGGTAAACCAGTCGCCATTATCGAACAGAAAAAAAACCTTTTTTTTCTTTTAGAATTTCACAATAAACTCATCATGTCTGAAGCTGCAAAGATTCCAAAGCCTCAAATGCGAGGTCTTCTTCATTCTCAAATTAAACGAAATCTAGTAATGGTCAGTGTTAGTTGTGTTTGTGCTTTTGTTTATATGAAATTCATTTATGGTGATGGGAATAAAAGGAAATACGCTGATTTTTATAAGTGAGTACCTATACCGAACAACAAGAAAAATTATTTAATTAAATTTTTTGGTAACTTTTAAGGAATTACGATGCAGAAAAGGAATTCGAGAGGATGAGAAAGAAGGGACTTTTTGATTCCTGTGACACTGAATAATTTAACACGTGAATGCTAGTAGTGTAATAGTTCCAACAACAATAAGTTGAGAATAAACCTTAACAGATCTTCTGTGTTTCAATAATTCCAACTGAGTTTGAGTATTTGTTAAGTAAAAGTCCACAAATAAATTTTTAAAGTAATCATCGGATATTGATTGACAAGGAATGCGTGTGGAAGGTTTGATATTTTGAAAGACTTTTTAAAGTAACAAAATAGATTTAATAAAAATTTACAATACAATTTCTCAACAATCTATCAAATATGGACTATCGAGTGCACCTAGTCCAGCAGCAACTCCACCCTCATTTGCTGTAGATACTTTTGTCCTCAACATGTGACCAACTTGCTTATTTACAACAATTTTTTTCGAATCCCTATATACGATTCAAATATAAATACCCATTTCGAACGAATCATATGGACGTGATTATTGATTTCAAACAAATGTTGAAAAAAAAAACGAGACTTACCCAATAATAACACCAAAAATTCCCAATTCTGATACTAAATCAACTAGTTCTGGTACTGAAGGTCCACCAGGACGGATCACATAACCCAATGATAATGGTGGTTGAATTCGTTCCATTAAGATCCATGCTAAACGTTCATCAGTATCTTTCATTTTCATAATAGCATCACGAATATCTTTACCGTAAACATTATTGCCACCACCTTCTCTTTGAGGCTTCAATACAAATCTTGAATTAAAAAAAAAAACATAAATATGAGATATTTATATTATATAGAATTGTAGATGCTACACCTTTCAGGATCTTCTAATGCCATCTGTACAGCCCTATCACCAATTTCATTCCGATCAAGGGTATAAAGACCAGTAAAAATTTCTTTAACTAATTCAGCTGTATTTGATTCTGGTATAAACAATTCAACAGCGCCGTATTGTGCTAAAGTTTGTTGGACTTTCTTTGTACCAGCTAGATGGTATTGAATTGATGGGCATTTGATTGCTCGAGATCTACAATAAATATCAATATTAAAGTAATGATTTACTGAAAAACAAAACAAAAAAATTGTACCTTTCCATTAATAGTCGAGCGTCCCATTCTTTACTAGTTGGATAATGGTCAGGTTCATAACCAGCTCTGAAGTAGATTACAGCAACTTCACAATTATCACTGGAATTTTTAAATGACTTCATCAATAGAAATATAAACATAAAACGATGATAACGTACATCAACAGTTGTTTATTAGAACCTAATGAAGCTTTTTCAGCGATTTCGGTTAATGTACGCCGAATCACACGTATTTCAGGACATATTTTACGTATTTCAAATTCATGAAATCGTTGATCGCAAATATTGTACGTTATATTTTCAATAATAAATAAAATTACAGCTTCTTGTTTATTGTAAAGTTTCCAAGCATCAATCATACCTTGACACAAACCATGAAGAGCATTATTTTCAGGCAACTGAAACGAAAAAATTTTTGTTTAATTTAATTGTTATCTTTTCCAATAATTTCACAGAAATAACTCACATCTTTAATAAGATTGGAATAGCCTAGTTCTTCCAAAACATATCTGTAATTGATGAAAAAGAATTTTTTGAATAAATTTTTTGTGGATATAAATGAAACAATGAAGGATGTGGGCTACAATAGCAAGAAAGCGTGATTTATACAGAAAAAAAGGTAGAAGAAACATTAAAAAAAAACATACCTATTTAATATTGAAATATTTGTAGCAATCCCACCAAAACTAGAAGCTACAGTATTAATTTCAACCTGTTTTATATTATTGGTTGCTGAATGGAGCATATAATCTGAACGGAGTAGACCCAAGGAAACTGACTGAAATAATAATTAGAAAAAAACTTGCCAAAAATTCGAACAAAGCACAGAGAGAGATATAGCTAAATCTATTCAAATTATTCTAAAGCCCTTCATTATTTCATTCAATTATCTAGAGTTTTCCATGTCCTATTAGTGTTATATACCTCTGAATCTCTTTAGAAACAGGTCCCAACCAACCAAATCCAGATGCGATTGTATTAATTTCCACTTGTTTCCAACAGCAATACGGTATATTTTGTTCAAAACTGTTTGGTTTACGACATGTTTCCAACATTAGATCCGATCTTAATAGACCCAATTTAAAGTCCTTAAAGATACAGATATAGTACCAGCCAAAAATTGAAATTCTATACGGTCACGCCCGGAAGATATGCAACCATATAAACACACGCTTAACCATGGTTGTATATAAATCAGCAGAATTGTTTATTTTTTTATACGAGTCGAATTGAAATAAGGAATTAAATAGGATTCTATTTCTACGCAAATTCAAGAAAAACCTAACGAAAATTCGTATTCTTACCTGTGTTACTCCTTCATCCTCTACAGTTTCATAGATTTTAAATAAATTCCTAGTGAATTCATCAACTCTAATTGTATCTTGTAGACTTTTCGTTAGAAATGCACGATTATGTGCCACTTTATGCATCAATTCATTCAAAACAGCTTGTATAGTTACAGCTTTATGGAATTCTTTACGTGGAAATGCTGATGGTAATAGAATAAATGGTGCAAATTGTAATGAATCTAAAGAAAATTGATTTTTCGATCTCATTGCAGCACCATGCATCAATGCCCAATCTTTTGATTTTTCAACAATATCTTTTAATTGTTCATCAGGTAATGGTAATGGGACAGCTGTCGGTAATCGATACATTTCATCTACCATTCTAAAATATAACTTAACTTTTCATTTAATAATTAATTGATAATTTTCAACAGTAAACTTACATTTTTTTAAGTGCTTGATTGTATGACTTGACAGTAATTATTTGTGTTCAAAAGTGGAATGTTTACTTATTTAACAGCAAGATATATGTGACGTTTATGATAAAAAGACTCACAATTGTTCGTTTAATTTTTAATTGTAAGATAAAATTAATAAGTATTAGTATAACATAACCTTGTAAACATTTTGAGTACTACCGGTATTTTTATGTTTTATGTCAAGGTCCTTTTGTTTCTGGTAATGTGCCGCCATCTAGTCGATTGCAGTCAAACTAATGCAGGAAGTAAATTCTCGCGTTCTCATTGGTGGAAATTGCCAATTGTGCTGCTATCTAACGAGTATCGTTCGCAACTAGAATGGTTTGAATCTTGGCTTTTGTTTGGAAACAGTTCGGTGTCCTTGAAAATCAACCCGAGCCAGCAATATAAAACATTTGTTAATCAACAACACACACACACACTCGAATACGTGATAACAATATTTGTCTACGTGTGTTTTATTTGCCCAACATAAAAATAACCCAAATAATCCTACCATATTGTCGTTGAATCCGGAACGCAAAAACATGTCCAGTCCTAGTAAAAATCAATGTGAATTGAAAGCAGGACATCCTCCTGCAGGTAAAATGATTTCTCTCTCTATTTTTTATTATTTATCACTAGAATCAATATCGGTTTATTGGAACGCAATTTCTTTTTGATTTGATTTGTAGTAAAAGCTGGTGGTATGCGGATAACACAACATAAGACCCGTAAAGATTCTGGTGGTTTAACTGAAGATACAACTGGTATAACGGTTTCTGGAAGTCCACCGAAAACCACCACCATTTCAGGGGCTGTACCAAAGGGCCATGCTGACTTTCCAGCTGAAGCTGTACAGAGTATTCACAAAGAGAAACCACCAGTTGCAGTACCAAATAAACCAGTCTGTCATATTCAACAGCCTAGGAAATAAAGACACTATTTTCCTTTATGGCTATAAATTGATGCTTTATACTTTTATATAACATACATACAACATATTTAGATGACGACATTGTTACTTTTTTTTACACACAAAAAAAAGGTAATGTTAAGTACTTGAATTGCTTTAATACTTTCTTAGATTTATTTTTCAATATTAATACAGCTTTGATGTAATATGTTTCGTTATTAAGGTTTTGGAGTTCATCAGAATGGGTTTTTTGAAATTTTCTTTTTTGCGTTATTATTTAGAAAAAACTATAAACAATAAAATGTTAATGTTTTTTTTCCAATTGATCTGTTTTTTTAATTAATTAATCCTCTCCAGATTTTTGGCGCTTCTCTTTATCTTTCCTTGTAATTGGTTTCAAATGTGCTGCAGCTACAATATCACTACGAATCCAGTTTTTTTTTTAACAAATTATCCTTTAATACGGAAAAAACTGACCAACTTACCGAAATTCATCGTAATTCTTAGATGTGGTAACAGCACGTATTTTCGCATCATTTCTAAGCCAATACATTCTATCTTGATCAATTTGCGATTTTAATTCTTTATATAATTTCGTATTTTGTGATTTATTCGACATTTTTTCAATATTATTTAACAACAGTTCCTATAGTTACAGTTGGATCAATGAAACCGTTTTAACCAGAACACAGTTTTGCCTGTAACAGACCAATCAGAAAATTAGTAAATTTTATAGCTTAAGGTACCACATAACAAAAGGGCTACCATTAATAGGGTTAATTAATAAACGTCCTGCTTTGGAAGGACATGTCCTACAATTTAACATTCTGTCCTCCGTCCTACCTCCAATGAAGAAAAATCAAAAATGTCCTACTTTTTAAGCTTTCTAGAGGTCCATTTCATAATCAACTTTAAGTCTACTTTGATTAAATTGTAAAGTCACATACTAAGTTCATGGCTCCAACCAAATGTTCAAATGCACTGGACTTATTGTTAGAATGTGACTTTACAATTTAAAATTCATTATGGCACCGGCCCTTCATCTCGTAAAGTCACATTATAAGTCGATAGCTCCGCCCGACTCATGAGTGGCAGTACCTCAGAAAAATATGATTTTGTTCAAAAACAGAAAGTTAAATGGACAATGAGTAACAGAATGGTAACAGCAGTAATAATGCATTTTTTTGTGTTTTTTGTTCTTCTATACTTTAGTAACATTTTTTCACCAGAAAATCTACTCTCTTATTAGGAGTATTTGGTAACCCTAACCATTACACACCCTTTGATGCATATGAAAGCTCCAGGAATGGATCGTAATTGGTCCAGGCCTTGTCACGAATCCGCATTCCCTTTTTTTAGGAGGTGATATGATGTTGACGGGGCTCCCAAAATGTTTTTATCTTCAAGCCTCCTGGAAAGAGCACTAAATCTGAAATTTACTTATTGTTAGTAAAGGAGCCTCATAAATATTTTGGACTAGGGGGTGCAACAATCTCAAATCTGGTTCTAAGCATAAGGGCAAAACGTGTTTCTCGGTGAGTCCCAAAGAATCTTTTTCCTAGTGGTGGGCCAACAGCTTGCCACTCCGACACTGTGCGCTAATTTCCATGCAGCGTCGTATTGGCCATAAGGCGCATTAGGCGCAAACTGGGGGTCTCTCCCTCTATGGGGCCACATTTTCAAGTCTTACTCCTCACAAACAACAATATAAAAACATTATTTGACATTAACTGAAATAGACTTGTTTTTTCATGCCTGATTAGCTCCGGTCCTTGTCTCTGATTTTGATTTGCAATCAAAGCCACAGTCACCAACATTAACTAATATTAGTTCCAGGAGATCAATCATAAAATCTATGTTTTTTTTACATTAAATAATGTTTATTTTTCAACTTAGTACATCAGAGAAATAGGTACACCATTGATAACATTGCTAGTACAAATATGATGTAAACAATAACAATGCAAGACAGTAGGATTTTTTTCTTTATACTTGTTATTAGTTCTGGATAGTTCGAAAAGGACAGGGATGTTAAATATTATTTTTCTTTTATCATATTTATATGTTTATATAGATAAAAAGAGGGGTGCGAGATAAATGGCGGGTATGTATTTTTGTTGTTGTTGCTATTAGTAAAAGTGGACATGGTTTGGCACAACACTGTATGCAAAAAGCGTTCAATTTTTACATGTTTTCGCCTAGAAAAAAATTCTAGCAACTCAATTTTAATAGTAAAAAAACAATCAATAATGGAGACTAGAATGAAATTATTATTGTTTTCTTAAATTAAGACAGAAATACACAAAAACAAGCAAAGCTATTGTTGTTGTTTAAAAAGAATCAATGTAGAGAGGGGAAAAAACTCGTTTCAATGCCACCAAAATTTTATGAAAAAACAGCTGTTTTTTTGTTGATGGTTTTTTTTGTTCTTCTATATTTTGGTGCTAAACACAGATCTGTGATATAGAGATATTTCTAAACATGAACTAATTGTAAGATTAATTCTTGGATTAATTTGTAATTTTTTTTCAAATATTTCACTTTTTTTTACCCTACTACTTCTAAGCTTTCACATTAATAAATATCTAAAACATTATTATTTACTCTGTTTTTTTTTAATTTTCTTCAATATATTCTCGTTATAGTTTTAACAATATGTACATTTCTGTGAAATGTATTTTCATTTTGGAAATTCTCTAAATGATGTAACGTAAATTAAGGATTTTAAAGGGAAAAGGGTGCAAACAATCAAACATTCGCCCAATTATTCTAAAATATTTTGAAATACACTCAAAGAAAATATCAAGAACTTTTCCCAAAAAACTAAAAGAATCGTAAAAGATATGCTGGAAATTGTTTCTTGAAGCCTTGGTATGCTTCCCTTTCAAGATATAATCTTTAAATCTTTCTCCCTTAAAACATTATTGCACTTATGGCATTTTGATAAAATTAATATTACAATAAACTATATATATTAACATTTATACATAATAATTGTTGTTTTGTTTATCAAAACTTAATAAATAAATTAAAAATCTTTGGTTTTTAAGTTATAAGGAGGACAAGATCTCTAGGCGCCAGAACGAACATTTGAATGAACCTAGTTTGTTCTCTTTCAATATGTATTATGTGATATTTACAGAGCATAGGCCATTCAGTGACTAGAACTGAAAATTTTCACGAAATTTCTATTAAGAAATTCCAACAATTTCAAACGACACAACATCCTAAAGCATTGAACTATTTTTTCTTTAAATAAATAAATACAATTAAAATTAGAACTAGCGCAATTGTGGAACTTTAGGATAAATTCTCTATCAACTACGAAATTAATTTTTTCTTTCCTTTTTTTTTGTAAAATTCCTTGAGTACTGACAATATACATATATAATTTTTTTTTAATATATTATATTTATATAGATATATTTTTTTTTATAAAATTAAAGCTTTAAGCTTTTGTGCTATCTTTTGCTTTGAGTCGATTTCACTCAATTTTATCGAAAACAAAAATTTCAATAAATAATACTTGGAAACAAGCAAATAAATTAGAAAATAGAGGAACGAGACATTGCACAAATTATAATTTTGGTTTCCTTTTTTCCATTTTTTTTTTGTTGCTCGGATCTAATCGACCACAAATCTAGCTGGATTATAATCACTATTGACAAATGAGAATCCACGAAATTCATCTTGATTGATTGAATGGATCACTTCATTACTAACAGGTGTTAGAATTGGTTCTTCTTTCGTGAATTCCGTATCGAAATTCAAGGCATCTTTCTTATTTTTCTACAAAATAAAATAACATTAGTATTGCTGGTATTATTTTGCAATATGTGAATAGCGGATAGTTACAATCTTTGGCTTAAATGGTGGTCTAACTTTTCTTTGTTCCAAACCAATCCAATCCATATCTTTGAAGAAAGGGTGTAGACGAATCGCTGCTTCACCACCATGTGCTACCACACACCCTAATCGTCGACTAGGATTCTTCGTCATAAAACCTTTCAATATACTAACAGCATCTTTACTCAACCAAACTGGATATAGAACGTCATCATGCAGAATTGATTCGAATAGATCATCTTCATTATCTGATTCGAATGGTGGTTGGCCGGCCATCATTTCGTACATTAGCACACCTAAAGCCCACCAATCAACACTTGCACCGTACTCCAATTCCTGCAAAAATACAATTTAAAACGGAACCTTCTACATGGGTGGGCTAGCTAGTAATACTTGTAAGATTTCTGGAGCAATATAATCAGGTGTTCCACAGAATGTTGTTGTTGTAGTACCCTCTAAAATACCTTCTTTACACATCCCAAAATCGGCTAATTTACAATGTCCTTCAGCATCTAACAGGATATTATCCAGTTTTAAATCACGATAAATAACACCATTTCTATGTAAAAACTGTAATGCTAATGTAACTTCAGCAGCATAGAATCTAGCACGTGGTTCATCAAATTTACGTGCACGTTGTATTTGAAACATTAAATCACCACCATTCACATATTCCATTACGAAAAACAGACGATCTTTTGTTTGAAAACATGAATGTAATGCTGTTAGAAATGGATGTTTGGCAGCTAATGCTAATATACGTTTCTCAGTCATTGTACAATCAACATCATCATCCTGTATAATAACATCTTTTTTCAATACTTTTACAGCATAAACTTCATCTGGACAATCTTTCTTTTCAGCTAACATCACTTTACCGAAACTACCTTTACCCAAAACTTTGATAAAATGGAATTCGTCTAGATTTATCTTTGATTTGCCTTTACGTTCCGAATTATCACTACCTGGAATTTTTTAAAGTTACACTACTACAAAACAAAGAGTTTGTCTTTTAGAATAATTACTTTGAAGTTTTTCATCCATAGATATTTTAGCTAATCTTCCTTCAGTTTGTTCAGATTGTTCTTCAGTCGTTTGATTCTCATTAGTTCCTTCGAAATTTGTTGAACCATTCGATCCTGATCCGGATACATATTTACTAGATCTTGGCGTTGGATTGTCGGGGGATACCCCTAGAAAAAAAATGACATTTCGCAAATTTTTTATCGAACAAAAAAACACACAATTTTTACCAAGAGATGATAAGATTTCAGCCATTTGTTTCGTACTGATACCGCAATTATTGGCGACATTCTTTTGGCAGCGTTTATGAACATTCAAATTACATTCTTTACATTGGAGACCCTGCCTTATCAGTCCATATAATAAGGAACCACAATGGTCACAAAATGTGAACCGTTTATAATTATGGACGACAAAACGATGTGGTACATTCACATTAAATCTTGTACTTTGTTGACTAGACTGGAATATTGTTTGGAATAGTTTTTTGTTAGTATTTTGGGAAAAACATTCAAAGAAGAAGAATAGTACCTCATCCTTCATTCCTGGACATTTGGTTACAACTAGAAGATGACACCGTTTGTGCACAACACACGTACAAACTGGAAGAAATTAAAATTAATACCACTATTCCATAAATTTGATCAAAATCTATAATACTAACACCAAAATTAATAAATCGAACACAACAATTGAAAGTTTTGTACAAATAAACACAGAAAAAATCCTGTTCTTTTTTTTAAGACATTTATGCAATTGAAGAAGCTTTAGAATATTCTACTGGCCAGTTTGTTAAGAAAAATCTGTAAATTCTACCCAATATTCCACCGAATGTAGATATGTACATACATCCGTATAGTGGAACACCAGGTACATTAATGGATGGTAGAATTCCTCTGATAAATTAAAGAAAATGCAGATAACTTACAAGTAAAATTAAAAAAGCTAATAAGTCAGCCATGCCAGTGGTGCTGCAAATTAAAAATAAATAATAATGAAAATAAAAAAATTAATAAAACAATTTACGATTCATGCAATTTTTTGTACGATTTTTGTTTTCTTAGTCAAAGAATACCATAAGCGTTTTTAAGCTTGAAATTAAAAACATAATTGAGAAATCCTCCTTAAACCACCCCGAAATGCAAAGAGGTTAAAGAAGGACCTAACACCAAAACAAGCATATCTTTTTTTTACATTGATTAACATTAAAAACGCATCAGACATTGTCGTACCTTGACACTGATAGCCCTGCTTGCCTAATACACCCCTGAAAATAAAACCACCGAAATATTAAAAGCCCCCATATAATTTTTGTGTGGTAGGTATATAATCTCAACAATTCACCCATAAATAAAAATATCAATAACCCAATTAGTTCTCCCACAATAATTTAACAAAATACTAGAAGTTAATCACACACAATTAACACAAACAAAAAAAAATCATGCCCCCAATAATATATGGATATATTTGTTTTGTTTTGTTTTGATTACAAACAACCTACCATATGAAATCTTTACAATGGGAACAAAATGTTGGCTGTCTTAAATATGTTGCCATAAATTTGTGACCATTGACTTGGTGGACACGTCGTCGCATGGCACCACGTCTTCGGTTAAAACCTTGACGCTCTTTGAACTCTCTTGGTTTGGCTCCATGATAATCTTTTTGTTTTTTGATAGACAAAAGTAAAAAATTAGATTTATGGATTTGAAAAAAAAAGCTACAAAGCATCTATACCTTTCGTTGTTAATTTCAAGTCTATTCGAACGTGGAGACGGCCTTTAGGTTCTAGATTTACCTATAAACCAAGGAACAGATAAATATGGAATTTTAAATTAAGAAGGGAATCAAAAACTACCTCCCTTATCATTAGAGGACTTTTCTTTCCTAACTTTGCCCTTCTTGTACTAAAAACGAGACAAAAATAGTTTCTTCGCGATTTTTAAAGCGAGAGGTTGCATCTACCTCTTTATTTGTCGCCAGAGAAGGCAGAAAGTTAGGAGAGAAAAGTCTCTCCGTCCAACTGCACCCTTACGATTTTATTTATCGGACAATAATAAAAAAAATTGAGAATAAACAGTTTCGCTACATGTCGTGTCGCCCAAAATTCAACGGCAACCAATGACAGGCCACAAGTTCCAGTCGTCCGATTAGAATTTCTTCGGATGACTGGAATGTATGGCTTCTGACATAGCAGGAAGGGTTGAAGACAGAATTAGTTTGCTTGCCTGAAATGTGAACTTTCGAAAAGAATTGATATGTCTTTTGAAATCATTCGTTGGACAGAAAGCAAAAAATTATTAGGAAGAGCCTCAGTGTCCAGCGAGCCTCATTTCGTAGGAGCTTTGTCTTTTTTTAGGAAGTCGCAGGGACACTGAGCCTGAGGCGTCTCAAGGTATAAATACGACCCTGCACTGGTTGGCAATTAACTATTCGAAAATTTCACGAAAATTTGTTTATTTCTCTTCTGAAAATCCTTAACATAAGTGACTGATATGTTATTATTACAATGATAGTCGTCAAAAATAATTACTAGGCAATGTTGCGAACTAAATCATTGGCTTTTATTAAATTTTAGAAAATACGCATGCAACGCGAACTCTATTTGAATTTGATTAGTGTGGAAATAAAGACATAAAGGTAAAATTTGCTGGAACATGCTATATGTAGGTAGATATTATGGCATAATTCATATAAATTTTAACATACAGAATGTCCCATCTAAATGGGCTTAATTCATTCTGTTTTTTTTTTTTTTTGTTTAAAGATAGGTACAACTTTTGAATTGGTGGAATTGGCGCCGATTTCCTTAAATATCAAAATATTGGATTTAGTTTTTAATGGACTGATTGCTATTTACCCAGAAATCGGATTCTTCTTTTTCTTTATTGAGAAGATCCTCAAACGGGATACTGCAATTTGCTACGAAGACATCAGGCGGTATGGCAGCATCATGGAACACAGTAAGCGTCAGCGTCTTGGCGTTCTCGACGCCATGTTCAAAATATTCATTCCATACTGGATCTAATGTCTTCTGTTTAGTTGTCGATTGGGCTACATGGTTATCATCCACATCGATTGTAACATAAGGATCCATTAATTGGTCGTCTGCTGTTTTGCCAAATGTCATATTTAGACGTTTGGAACAGTCTGTTGGCCGTAAGCCTTGGGCTTCGCATATTTTAATGCGGACGGTACCCGTAAACATTGGAGTCTCCTCTCAATTTAACACTTCTTCTTACCACCGCACACACATATACACAAAACATACATACAAACTGCCTCTTTGATAAAACGAACTTTTGAAAATACGATCGCGGTAAAACTTTTCTTTAATAGCCAATTAATTTTTTTCCTATCCTATACACAACAGACGAACAGACCACACACAAACAGAAAATTTTCGTGCACCACCTGAACTGACTGATAACAACACATACAGGAGAAGTGAAAGAGTATGGAACAAAAAAGAATAAAATATTTGTTGTGTGTGTTTTTTTAATGACTACATGGAGGAATTCGAGAGGCCACAACGCAAAACACAACCCGTTTCTTGACAGCCATGGATGGACGACGACGATGACAGATAGACGGTAACGACGGCGACGGCGCCCGCGCTCATCCCCACACTCACATAATATAATACAGATACGTGCTCACAAACACACACATAAGAATCTAAATTCTAAACACCCATTCTACTACACCTTTCCTAGAGTGCTATTGGATAAATTGCCGCTGCTATACCGTTAGCTGACATCAGACTGTACGTATAGATTTGTGTCTACTACTACTAGTTGCAGCGCAGCAGGCAACATTTAACATAAACCACCTATAATGCAGGAGCCTACAGTCTACAATACTTCACATTTGTTGCAGGAAAATCTGAAACCCACCTTTCATAGATGACGCCACCAAATCTCTTTAAACGATCGACGGGCATTCCCGGTACACAACGCAATTTAAATCGTTCCTGCTATATTCTCCTGCCAGCTGGGTAGATCATGATACAGGGCTGAATCAAAATTTACTGCTATCTACTCATTGTCAGTAGATTTAACAACCTTTTCCATTATTAACAATTAGCAATGTTCTTAAGTCATCTATTTTCAATTATTTTTAGTCTTCTTGTTTATTGAAGGATTCTTATAAAAATAAAATACCTACTTAATAATATTTTTGAAACAGAAATAAAAAAATTAAACTCGAAGTAAAATTTCCAAAAATATATTACAATAAATAAAATCAAAGCAAACTGCAGTTACAGCTGCTTCCATAAATTTGCCATCATTAAACAAAAAGTTACAAAAAGGAGACACAATCTTACCAAAATTAACAAAAAAAAATAACTTTAAATAAAGGAACAATTTGACAACGACTTTGAATTGTAAAGTCACTTTCTAGGTCCAGTGCATTTGAACATTAATTTTTTTTTTAATTCTCTTTATTTAAAGTTTTGAAACATCTTATTATCTCTATTTTAATCTAACAATAAATTTAATTCATAGTTTTCGAAATCAATCGTGTAATTTCTGTAGATTTCTTTTCTTCTCTTATCATTTTCTCAAACATCCATTTTTTTGTTCATTTAATTATCTTTATAACTAAACATTTTTTTATTTTTATTTTGTTCTTTATATTGAGCGAACTTTTCGCCTGACCCCGGTAGTACGACGCATCTATTCCATAGCAAACCAGAGCAGCACAGCATTGGGGAATTGTGGGAGGTAACGGTGGAGATATAGGATTGGGATATTGGTCGACTATATCCCGACGACGTCTGTCAGTTTTTGGGGAGTAATAACGGGCGTCGCGGCGTCGTCGTCGTCATCACCACCATCATCATCATCATCATATTTATTCCTCTCTTTCGTCTCTCTTTCTATATAAAATATATTTATATAAATATAAGAAAAATTCTGCGTTTTTTTTCGTGTGATTTTTGAAAACAGAATTGCATCTCGTAAGACAACGGCTAGTCAATTTTTATCTATTTCTTTTTTCGTATGAGCATTTTTTTTAAGTCTATTGATTGATATCAAAAAACAACATAAATAATTGAACTCTTGTGTTTCTTTTTCTTGATTTAATTGGGGTGCTATTAACATATTGTGCTTGTGTTAAATTGTGTAGTCTATTTTGTGTGATAAATTGTGAACAATGTTCACTGGGACCGTACAAATAAAACTATATGAAGCACAAGGCTTGAGGCCCACAGATTTCTCCAGACGGCACAATATGACATTTGGAAGGACTGCAGCAGCTGATGAACAAGTAATGGATCCTTATGTTGTAATCGATGTTGATGATACCCATGTAGCACAATCAACAACAAAAGCTAAAACACTTGACCCCATTTGGAATGAATATTTTGAACATAGCGTCGATGGTGCATCCACATTGACGCTAACTGTCTTCCACGACGCTACCATACCGCCTGACGTTTTCGTAGCCAACTGTAGCATTCCATTTGAAGATCTCATTAAACACGATAAAGATTTTTGGGTGAGATTTTTATATTAAACGGATACGCACACAATAAGGAAACCATTAGACCCTTTACTTTAGCCAAACCAAAAAAAGATACATACATACATACATATACAATGCTAAATTTTTCTGTGATTGGAATTCTAACAGAAAAAGAGGAGCAAATCAAATTAGAGATCCTCTAATTGAGAACGATCGAAATTGGTAATTGTTTATAGGAGAGCTAATATTGATTTACTGCACCCTAAAACTGAAACTAGTGAACATAATCTGTTTACTAGCTATTTTTAGAATCTTAGAGGTTAGGATTAACCGCATTTATCCTGATCTTCCAGATATTCCATCAAATACACGAAATAAAATAGAATCAAAAATGAAAATTCTCAACATTTTCTCGTTAATTTAGCGCATTGGTATAGGGTAACCAAAACTGTGTAGAGAGCTCCTCCTCTTTCTGTTCTTCCCTTCAGAAAATTTCCTAACTTTGTTTCTTTTTGAATCAGGTCAATTTGGAGCCAACTGGTCGTCTTCATCTCCGTGTCATATTAAACGAAAGTGGTAAAGACTTTCAACATCTTAAGCAAATCCTTTATTAATATCTTCCTCTTGTTTGTGTTCTTAAATGATTCCTAAGGTGATGGAGCCATTACAAGAGAATTTAAAGAACGACAAGGCTTCAATAGGAGACGTGGTGCTATGCGCCGAAGAATCCATCAAGTTAATGGTCATAAATTTATGGCAACATTTCTACGACAACCAACATTTTGTTCGCATTGTAGAGACTTCATATGGTAGATATTATAATGTAATAAATTTTTATCAAACCAAAAAATTTTATAATGAATTTACAGGGGTATAGGAAAACAAGGCTATCAGTGTCAAGGTAGGAGTTTATTTTCTCCATTGTTTTTAATAATTTCACATATGCAAATGCAATAAATCGACTTCTAGTACGCGGATTATTAAGTGATGCGATCAAAAACACTTTACTATTTAGTCAGGATAAGTGATTTTCTACGTGACAGTGTTAAATTTTAGACAATAAGTAGCACAGTTAGACTAAAAGTACCATTCAAATTTTTTTTTTAATTAAGACGTTATGAGAATTTGTGCATTAAAAGATAAGGAAATTGCAGTAAATCTATCTCTTGATTATAATTCCCTTCCACGCAGTATAACTAATATACTTACCTTCCTAAAAGTATCTTAAAAAAAAAAAAAAATTCCGTTTCGATTTGCAACATTGAAACATTCTAAAGCTAACAATAGGATTGGTTAAATATGGTTCTTATACCTACGTATATCTAAAATAAATATTGGCAAAATAGAAATTTTCTAAACTCTAATTGTTGTTTATCAACAATTACATTAAAGTCTTCTTATCAATACAAATTCTCTAAAAGTCGGTGTTATTTAGCAAAGAATAAATGAAGTTTGTCAAAATATTTCCTTTATTGTCTTCAGTTCTTTACAAAATCTCTTCATATTTTTTCAGTATGTGCTTGTGTTGTCCACAAACGTTGCCATCTATTAGTATTAACAAAATGTCCAGGAATGAAAGATGAGGTAAGAATTTCTATGTTATTTGTCCTATTATTTCTAATCAGATTTGTTCTGTTAAATAAACCAATTAATTTAGTCAAATTTAACAAATACTGGCTTCAATGTGAATGTACCGCATCGTTTCGTTGTTCACAATTATAAAAGGTTTACATTTTGTGATCATTGTGGTTCTTTATTATATGGTTTAATACGACAAGGTTTGCAATGTGAAGTATGTTCGTTAAATGTGCATAAACGTTGTCAAAAGAACATTGCCAATAATTGTGGAATTAATACGAAAGAGATGGCTGAAGTCCTTTCGGCTATTGGTAATTAATTCATCTTATTGTTGTTCAATAATACCTTTTTCCCATAAATTCTGGGAAACATCAACATTAAAAATAATGAAATTTTAGGGGTATCACCTGATCGACAAGCCCAGAGACGAAATAAATATACATCAGGAACAGGAACAGGTACAGATACAACAAGTGAAAGTTTAAGTGAATCATCAGGACAAACCAATGTTCAAGATACATCAAGTGAAGACAGTGCCAATAAAAGTCTAAAAGATGCAAGAGGTTTAAATAAAATCACATTGGATGATTTTACTTTTATTAAAGTTTTGGGTAAAGGTAGTTTCGGTAAAGTGATGTTAGCTGAAAAGAAAGATACTGAAGAGATATTTGCTGTAAAAGTATTGAAGAAAGATGTTATTATACAGGATGATGATGTTGATTGTACAATGACTGAGAAACGTATATTAGCATTAGCAGCTAAACATCCATTTCTAACAGCATTACATTCCTGTTTCCAAACAAAGAATCGTCTGTTTTTCGTAATGGAATATGTGAATGGTGGTGATTTAATGTTTCAAATACAACGTGCACGTAAATTCGATGAACCACGTGCTAGATTCTATGCTGCTCAAGTTACATTAGCATTACAGTTTCTACATAGAAACGGTGTTATTTATCGTGATTTAAAATTGGATAATATCTTGTTAGATGCTGAAGGACATTGTAAATTAGCTGATTTTGGGATGTGTAAAGAAGGCATCTATGATGGTGCTACAACAACAACATTTTGTGGAACACCAGATTATATAGCACCGGAAATTTTACAAGTATTTATACGAGTTTCGGTAAAAAATTTTTCGGAAAATAGTAACCGAGACAATTTTGTTTAAGGAACTGGATTATGGTGCAAGTGTTGATTGGTGGGCGTTAGGTGTTTTAATGTACGAAATGATGGCTGGCCAACCGCCCTTTGAAGCTGACAACGAAGAAGACATGTACGAATCAATTTTGCATGATGATGTCTTATATCCAGTATGGTTGAGTAAAGATGCTGTAAGTGTTTTAAAGGGTTTTATGACGAAGAATCCCAACAAAAGATTAGGATGTGTCATTTCGCATGGTGGTGAGGCAGCTATTAAACAACATGCATTCTTTAAAGAAATCGATTGGATAGCTTTGGAACAGAAAAAAGTCAAGCCACCATTCAAACCAAGAGTTGTAAGTTTCTCGAGTTTTGTCTGTTTTTCTTTTTATACATAAAAAAATATTTGATATTTTCTAGAAAAGCAAGAAGGATGCGATTAATTTCGATACGGAGTTTACAAAAGAGGATCCAGTTTTAACACCAGTCAGTGCTGAAATTATGAATTCAATTAATCAAGAAGAATTTAAAGGATTCTCATTCATCAATTCTGACTATAATCCTGGTAAATTCACCGTCGAATAATTTAAATAAACTTTATTTTTATTAAAATTAATAATAATACTAATAATAAAACAAGCAATTTCAAAATTTTCAATTATAATACTATTTTGAAAATAATTGGCAACCAATATTCTGTGATGAAATTATATTTAAAAGAAAAATGACGAAAAAAAAAATTAAGAAATAAATCAACAAAATTTGTTGACAAAAAGGCCTAAGCTTTATATATATTTATCGAAGATAA
>JAZBHA010000860.1:0-28277 GCA_037464855.1 Iselma pallidipennis | reverse complement strand
GATTCTTCTACCTGCATACCTTTCTTCAAGGGCAAACATGGCGCTTGTACGGCGAAAAAGCCGTACGGCGAAAGCGCCGTACGGCGTTTTCGCCGTGTAGAAAGTCCCATTTAAATGCATGTAAAGTTTGTACGGCGAAATGCCGTTAGTGTAAAAGAAGTCATAAACTCTCACAGGACGTGTTCCATCATATGAGAGCATATCAATGCGCATGCCCGCCTAGCCTGCACCACTTCGCGACCTAGTGCATGAGCAGCATAGATAAAATAATTAATTTTCTATTATGATGAGGAGTGAGGTCTATTCGCACTTTTTTGTGTCGTCCAACGCAATTGAGTTAACTCCTTTCGCCTCAGAAGCAATAGCCGAACGGTTTGGAGTGCACAAGGGCGAAAGGAGTGAATAGAATGCAATAACCGAAGGCACCTATTGTGCTTTTCTTTGAAATCTGAACACGTATCTCAATTTACACCAACTATATCTTAATGTCTCTATCGTAAGTTTTTAGTGGAATACGGCATTTCATGAAAAGCCGACATTCCGTGTAATCTTACCACCTAGGGTGATCAACTGTCCCGATTTTCCTAGAACTGCCCCGGTTTAAGCACCGAGAAGTCTTGGTTTCGGCAATGAGACAATATTTATAGTTATTTATCACGCATTTGTTGGACGGATTTTTAGTTTGATGGCATCTCATTGGACCGATAGCAGAAATTGTTGTCATCTAGGTTTGATAAAAGCTGAATTGCTAGTCATTGTTAATTTTACGTAGTTTTACTTTATAAAAGAAAAGACGAATGTCCTACAGAAATATTGGAGAAAATAAAAAGAATTGTAGATACCTGTAACTTTTTGTATCCGTAGTTTCAAATGAATGTGTCTTACTCAAATTACCTTATCACTGCATATTTCTCTCTTTTTTGGCTGAATCCCGTAGTGGCGTCGCTAGAGCTTTTGTCAGATTGAGTGGAAACCTAACACCTCAGCAGGAAATCGACCAAAAAAAAAGTGGCGTACCGATACGCTAACAATACAATAATAGCCATTTTTTGGCGACCGACTTTTTCAAACCTCCGGGTTGTGTTTGAATACAATTCATCTGGTTCGATTCGGCGCAAACAGTAACTTAAGTACATATATGCGCCTGTCGAAGCAGGGTAAAGATGGACGACGCCATATGTTCGTGGATACAACAACAAATGCAAGTCGAATTAATACTGATTAATAACAACATTTAATAACATTTAACCACATTCCACCTGATTCCCCAATTCATCTACACCGTAGATTCCACCAAAGATTCTAACAATGATTCTACGGTGATCTCAGCACGTAATATGTCATGTGCTCTGTTTTAAATACATGCATTTTTTTGATAACGTTTTTTACTAATACGGTTCAAATACATATACGAATACGGTTTGTCGCCTAAAATTGGCTAATTATCGACAAGAAAAGCAAACTTTACTTTACTCAAGATTCATGGCACACCTCTTGCCAGAAACTCATGGCTAAGCAGTTGCATAGGGCTGCTTGAAGTAAAGGGCGCCAAACTCGATTAACGTAGCTGATGATTATAGGTAACATCCCATAATGGTAACATGATGACTACGGGGTACCTAACAGTGTCCGAACAATGCCCACTCAAATCATTTACATCATTCAGAAGCCTGGATTTAATGGCACACGATCATAACGTCACTATTTTCTAAGCACCTTGACTGCCCCTAGAACATATCTTAAAAAATCGTGCCAAAAGGCATTTGAGGTGCTCTTAATGTGTGTATAAGGGGCGATACAAAAGTGTCTGCATAAAGGCATCACGAAAGTTCCTACACTGGGGCGCCGATATTCCTAGAGCCGGACATGTTCTTTTAGATACAAATTGAGTGGAAATGACTTTTGAAATTTACAAAGTACGAAATACGTTAAATCACGAATTTTATACGTTAAATAATACAATTTTGCAGGTTTTATAGTTATTCATTTTATTGTCGATCTACTTGGGCTACTTTAGGAGACTTTGGCTGCATAGCGACATTTCCTCAGTGGACATCTGGCAACCTTGTTGGACATATCGTATCTGCAATAAAAAACAGCATCCGGTAGTTTTTTTATTATTATTCCAGGAAAAGATCTGATTCGTTGTGTTGAAAAAGACAATTTTTGATTGGTTAATTTTTCTGTCGCCATATTGAAAACCCGGATATACGTCATTGTTTCAACGCCATCTTGCCATAAATATAATTCATTGAAACTCTTGCGCAAGCGTGGAACGTAATGATAGACGCGCCGACGCCGTAAGTAATTCGTCATTTAATTGAAATTTCGGGAAATACTAAAAATTCTAGAGAATCTATGAAAAATTTTTTTGTTTGTGAAAAATAATTAAAAATAAATCGTGAAAAATAACTACGATTAAAAAAAGTGCAACTCATATTGGATTTTTTTAGACATTTGATTTTGCCGCCATTCTTTTCATTTATCCAATAATTTTGTTTGCAGTGTAGTTTTTTAATCTACTGTATGTTAGATTGAAAATGTTTTTTATTTGCTTAATTTAATCTAGTGCCATCTAGTAGTGAAAAGTTAAAAACTGCTGCGCAATTATAGTGATTGCGCCGACTCTGTTGAATAACCGCCAAAGTTGTTCTCAATTTTAATTGAATAGAAAAACAATAAAATAAATATTAATTTTTAATGTTTCAATATAATTGTGGTAGGATTTTGTTTAATTGATAAAGTAATTAAGTTTTTGTTGAAATTGTTTGAATTTATTATAAATTTTCATTATCAATACTGACCTAGTTGTGATTTTGGTGATTTGACGGTGATTTGATGGTAATTAGTGGGTATTATTAACAATAATAAACTAAATATGGTGTCAATTGGATTCGATTTTTGTATTTTCATTTTTCTTTTTCACGCGCCATTTTATTTTTTACGTCGGATTTTAACTGTAATTTTCGATTGATAGATGTCGCCAGTGTGATTATTTTGGTTAGATGGCGCTTGGTGTGTATCCCGCTTTCGAACATTTTCGTGTTGTACTGTAGGTATTAATTCTAACTAAAAGTGGTGTTAACTCTGTGTATATTTAAAATAAATTGACTATTAAAAAAAAAAAAATTAAAAAAATCTACAATATTATTGTATTTAATATAATTGATAATAAGTTGATCTGTGAAAGCCGGTATTGGCATAATATTACAATAATATAATTAATAGTTCTGTTCGGCGGTTGTTAAGAATACGGAGTGTGTTCCATTTTGATGGCGCTATGGCTACATAATCAGGGGAAAATACGGTAACGAACCCGTCTTAACCTCACTCTTAATGGTTAAGAAATAAATAAAATAAATAACAAACTGTTTTAATAACAGAAATTATCAAATTGTTAAACAATTATAAGGCTGTGATTTATTATAAATTATGTAAAAAACATTGAAAATTCACCAAGTTTTGTACTTTAATATAAACACAACAAACATGGGAAAGATTTAAATATTAATGGTGGAAGAAGTAATAACATCAATTTGTTAAAAAAAAAATTCATAAAAATGAATGTAAAACAAGAACGTCATGATGATGCCGAAATTCAGGCACTTGCTGAACGAATTTTGGAAGCCAGTAAGAATCGTGTTGTACAACAGAAAACAATAAATTCTCAAGTTGGTGGTCAAATATTAAATCTAAATGCAATGGTTGATAAACGGAAAAATAATGCATTATTAACAACAACAACAACAACAACGAATTGCAATGAAAATGGTAATGGAAGTGGTGTTGGTGGTGGTGGCGGCGGCGGCGGGGGTGGTGGCAATAAACCTATAGATGAAGAATCTGTTCGTGGTAGATTTGGATGGGATATGGTTGGGCAAATGCACATACCTTATATATTTCGTAATGGTGAAAAGTATTGTTCTGTTCGTATGGTTGAAATGAAGGCACTTAATAAATATTTAAATTATTTACATCAGGATATTTATAATTGCACATGTATTAGAAGTTATTATATTACAGATGCTGAGGGAAGACTTTTTAATGAAATTAATTGTAAACACTGCGATTTTTTATTTGGTCGTGAACAATTTACAGCTAGAGACCTTATAGTTCGTTTAAGTGATGCTAAAGAATTTTATGATTTCTTACGTTCGTGTTATGATAAATTAGTGTCTGGCAAAACTGATCCAGCAAGTCGTAGTGGTTTCATTCGTATTAATAATGAATCTGTTGTACCCTATACTGTATACAATGGTCAAAAATATGTACCATTATTTTACTTTGAGGGTGAAACTGATAATTTGAAACAACGTGCTAATAGATTAGAAGGATGGGATTTATCATATTTAAAATTTTGTTGTAAAGTTCAAGGTATACGTAATGAATTATTTGCCCATGATTCATGTTCTGTTATCAGTTTAAATGATATTAAAAATTATTTTCCACCTGGTACATCATTTGAAGATTATTGGCCGCAAAAGAATGTTGATTCACAATTATTGATAACTAGTGGTAATACTCGTAATCAAACACAAATTATACAATGGACAAGACAGCCAACTGCAGCACCTGTGTCACATCCACCACCATCACCTAAACCAATAGTACCACCAAAAACATTAAACAATCAAATGCATAACGTTCATAGTTATTCATATTCAATGGCCTCACAACATCCTTATTCATCAATACCACCAAGGACAACTAATACTACAAATATAAGGGCTACGTATCCACCTGCAACCGGAAATAGACATCTGAGATCACCGAATTATTACACCATTGCCCAGGGTCCACCACCTTTAGTGCCAACAACGTATGTCTTATTGTTTATTATTATAAATAATATTTTTGAAAATTTAACAAAACAAAAATCGAAAATTATATTAATGCATACAGTAGAACCCACTTAATTGCAATGCGTATAATTGCAAAACTCGTTAAATAATCAAGCAATCCAATCCTCGCCTCGTTGCATTTTGTTATCAAAACAGTGTATTTTTGCACGTATAAATGCTAATCTCTTAAAAGAAAAGGTACATATATGCACAACTATATTGTAAAAAATTAAAAAAAAATGGTATTTTTCATGTCTGTTTTGTATAAATTTTCTATCATTCATCTAATTGTACACCTTCTATATACACCCTCAAATGAGCACATTTAATACCTCATAAGGACAACCGAAATTTGTCCACTCGTTTGTATTTAAATGGGTTTTACTGTAATCAAAATTAATTAAAATTACAATTTCTCTAAATATATTTTTAACTAAATGAAATACATATAACTTTGGGACAATTACTCTTATTTTCATTCGCAAATTTTCAAATTTATTACAATTGTTTTCATTGTTAATAATTGTATTGTATTTAAAAAAATATTAATTTTTAAAAAATCTATTTATTAAATCGAAATAGCGTCAAAAGAATTATTAATTTTCATAATATTTGTCTTAGTTATCCACCATACGGAAAGGAAGATTGGTGAGTTTCAAAATATATGTTCGTATCTGGATCGTATATGAATTTAGTTGATTATCCATCTTGTTCCGTTTTTCCCTTGTAAATTTATGTATACATGGAAATTGTTCGATTTGGATTATGAGAAGAAAACAAAAATACATTCAGACTCAGGATTCTTTTCTAATTCATATAATTGTTCTTTCCTTCATTTCATTTTTGTAAAAAGTACTTAATTGAATTATAGATTATTATTTTTAGTATTTATTCTTCAATATTACTAAAAAATTTTCATTTTGTTTTATTTTACAGGCAACCAAATTTACATTATACCAATGCTCAAACAAATCCAAATAGTAGTTACATGATGGGTACACCGGAACAATCATTGAATCAAATGAATTATCAATCAGATGATACTGAGGATCATCCTGCACCTTTAATTCCAATACGACAATTTTTAGCGAATGGTGGTGTTCTACCAAATTTTTTACGACATCCTCCATCACATCGTTTACATTTAGAACAAAATAATCCAGCTAGGTGAGAATTTTCTTATTCTAAACATCATATCGACACTTAATCACTACAAAACATGATGGTAGAGATTTCTCTCCTAACTTTCCCCTTCTTGTGCTAAAAAACAAGACGAAAGGTAGTTTCCCCTCTTTTTTTAGAGCAAGAGGTTGTATCTATAATACCTCTTTATATGTCGCGAGACAAGGGGATAAATTAATAGAGAAAAATCTCTCTGTCTAAAACACATAAGTGCTTTTTTTATTTTATTTATTTATTTCCCTTAATTTAAGGCATGTTATTGAGTTAAGGCAATGGTAATGCAACTTGTGTGTACACGTTGTTTTTTGGGAGTAGCGTTTTTTTTTACGTATTAATTGTATTATGTTACACATTGGATTTCATACACCCTATCCATTCTCCGACTAATCCTCCCTCTGTATATGCCAATATTGCAGTCGCATTTCAATGATAAGACTGCATTTTTTACCAATTCAATTTCCGCAAAATGTAGCTTGAATGTCACTGGCTACATACAAGAAACTTCAAAAATACAGAGGGGGGGTAAGTGTCAAACCAAAGCCTAGACCATTTTTTGTACATTATTCATTTGTACATTGTTCATCGTATCGTGACTTAATGCGGCACACATATTTTGCATGTTTTACAAATATTAATATTAACATAAATACATCAATTAATGCACAAAAAAAATTGGAATGTGACTTAATAAGTATTAACTAATATAAGAGCGTGAAACTTGCATCCTGTTATTTTGTATGGATTCTCAAGCTTGTTGCAATGTTTTTTTAAGTTTCCTTTATTATGATATCAGGTTGGTGAAGGATTTTAGTTGTCATTTATTATTTGTCTAAAAATCTCTGAAATTATATTTTGGCATTCTGAGATGTTATTTGAGTTTGTGTATGCAACGGTAGTAAATAATAGATAATTTCTTCATAAATTCTCATTTTTTTTTGAAAAGTTTTTCACTTGATATTTTTGCAATATTTAATAAATAAGAAGTAAATTTATTCAAATACTATCCTGAAATAAACAACTAAATTTTCAGAAATTTTTAGACACATTACACATCATATTATCATATCATCAATAAATTTCACTAAAATAGCAATAATTTGATAATGCGGAAATTTTTTATCAGTGACCGTATTATTGAATGAAGCATGTTTAATTAATTGATTAATTAATTAATTTCGTCCAATAGTTTAGTGAAATTAGGTATCAATAATATTAAACAATTTATTTCAGTTTCTATCACCTTCTTGATAGCATTAGTTAATAAATATTGTTTGATAATCAAGGTTCCGTTTTTCAATTCCTATAAAGGAGTGCTAGTGGAGTTAACCACTATTATGACTAGATATCCAATAAGAGTGTCAGATTATTAACACTAGTGTTGAGATGTACTGTCCTATATGGTTGTTTCACTCCCTCTAGGAAGTGAAAATTCTAAGTTTACTGATAATAATATTTAACTAAAGAAAATAATGAAGGCGATAGAAACAAATTTCAAATGAACATTTGAATATTTTATATTTTGAACAAATTTTATTTTAGGGAACTCCAAAATAATTACAATGTGAGTAGTAGGCAATCATTGTTAATAAATCAACAACCAGCCCATCAACAATCATCACGGACACAACCTAGTACATTTATTGATGATCACAATATGTCTAATGGTCAAATGTGTCTAGATGATGTTAATTGTAAATTAATAACAATACCAGAACCACAAACTAGTAGTAATCACATTCCATATAAAATGCAAAAAGCATTAGTTGAAGGAAAATTATTACCATGTATAAATATGAAGCCATATGTATACGCTGAATTATTGGTAACACTACCTGATCTCATTGTAAATTTTTTTAATAATATACCCGTTCAATCATGTCAAAGAGTTATGAAAGTACTAGGAATCGATTTATATAAACCCAACAAGTGAGTATTGATTATTATTACTTAAAATAATGAATTACAGTCAAACTCGGTTATAACGAATTCCATGAGACCCGAAAAATTGGTTCATTATAGTCGTTATTTGTTATATCTATGAAGTTGGAAAAATGTGTAATGTTGTAAAAATCAAAATTTTAGCGGTGTATTCATGTATTTGAAGATCTATTAATTACCAATTTAAATATGTTACAAACAAACATATTTTTTTCTTAGAAACAGATAAAATTTTCCGTTTACAACATCTCATGATACCTAACTGAAGACACAAAAATATCCGACCATATTAGGTCTAATGAATAAAAAGTAAGCAATTGCTTGAAATTATTTTAGCAAAAACAATTGCTATGTGGTGCCATGAATAAAAATACTAAGCATTTACTGCGATAGCTTGCTGTATAGCAGCAATTGCTAGCTTTACTTACATTGCAGAATGAGGAAAAATTTCTTTAAAAGCACGTTTAATTTTTATGAATAAAAAGCAATTGCTAGTACTAGTAGCAAATACTTACAGTACAAGCTTTTGCTTAACGAATTGTAGGAATTACTTAAAATGCTATGCTAAAAATGTTTAGCAATTGCTTAAAAAATCTTAAGCTAGATCGGTTCCTGCCTTACGAATACTTTTAACTAGTGATGGGCATAATCGAATAATGATCACAGGAACAAATACAAATTTATTTAGAATTATTCAATAATAATTACATTTTTTTTTTTAATATAAATACGAAATTTTCGTAATTTGATGATCCCATCTGTTTAGTTAGAATTTTTAATCTACATAAACAAAAAACATTTATCAAAAATATTGAAATTTATTTCTCGTCATTTGTAGTAATAAAGAAGAAAATTCTCAGGCTATTTGGACACATTCATTATATCATCTATTATAGCCTGAGAATTTTCTTCTTCATTTATCAAAAATTAAATTATATAGGTATATGAATGATACACAACTCTATAAATAAACAGCAAAAACGACGAACAAATGATTTTTTAAAATCTTGGAGTAAATAAAAAAGTAAAACTTCGATTATAGCCGTTTTATTACCCTATGGAGTAAGTAATGGTACTAACCACCTCCGTTTGCAATTTTATCAGAACGTGGTTTTAATAAATTTTATGCAGGTCAAAAATTATAGCTAAACAGATGGGATCGTCAAAGTACGAAAATTTCGTATTTATATAAAAATTATCATAAAAAAATCTAAATAAATTCGTTTTTGTTCGTATATATGTATAGATTATACATAGGGTAATTCGAGGAGAGATGGGCCGTAACTTTTTTATTAAGTAGATTTAAATCACCAAAATCATACCGTAGAAGAAACAAAAATTTTGCCATGAACTTGGCATGTATGAAGCTTCAATATATTCCTTCTGGGAAAATAAAATAACGAACAATGGTGACAATGAAAAAGTCCATCTCTCGTTTAGACGGTAGGAGAGATAGACCATAGATAATAACATACGTAACATGTCTACTGAAAATTATGCAAATACCTACAAATGAAGTAGGCTCTTCATGTATCCATCTATTGCAATTAAACACCACCTTAACTAGTCCTTTTGTTTTGAATTGTTCGACAACCTTTTTCATACCTTGCACCATTGGTTTCATAATCATCAGCACTTACATTTGCATTCCTGAATCTTCGAAAGTGCATAAAATCTTAAGTCCATCTCTCCACATACTGAGGTAGAAATATATTTTTATGTCGTTACCGTCTATTAAACACTGGCAGACTTAATTTATAGGTCATGTAGATTGAAATATGGATATATCGCAAAAATTAGGAAAAAGTTACGTTTATGTATTGTAATTGTACTCTATCTGGCACTATCAGAAAACCTTATGATTAGTCTAAACTAACTAATACTAACTAAGATTTCAACAAATAATTACGTACATGTGCGAATGATAATGATTTATCGTCACTACAACAAAAATTACAGAGCCCTACGCTTACTATTTCTCAAGTTAAGCGTTTTGGTCCGTCTCTCCTGGAATTACCTTACTAAAATAAATGCGGTAAATAATACATTAATTAATATGAACCCTGAAACTGTTATTTTGCAAACTGATTAATAAAATTTACTCCAGGAATGTGCTTTTAAGAAATTTTTCCATATACAAAAGCATTCTGCAACATAAGTAAAGCTAACAATTACTTTTAAATAGCAAGCCATCGAAGTAAATGCTTACTATTTTTATTCATAGTACCACATAGCAAATGCTTTTTCTTCTGTCAATTGGTTACTTTTTATTCTTTAGACCTGGTGACTGGTTACAGTGCTCGGTAATTGTACTTTTTTTATTGCAAACCCTGTTAAATCGAGGCATTTTTCTAGAATCGAGCGCGAGAAATTCAAAATCCATCGATTTTGCTTCTTTCATTGACTCATGGAATTACTTTCATTACTTTCATTTAAATTTGTACGTTTTCGTTATATCCGTGATCGTTATAATCGAATTCTACTGTATTATAAAATTATATGTATAACAAAAAAACAAACAATAGTTCGAAAAAAACTACATAAATATTTTTCTAGTTCACAAACACATGTCCTTATGGAATCTGGAAGATGTCAAAATATGAATGATATAGTACCTTTAGTTCAAGTAAGGAATGTGATTGACTTTATGCCACAATTAAAATATATGTTAGGTGGTGTATTGCCTAGCATGTCAAATAAACGACAGCGAAATAGCTAGGACTGGGCTAATAATATATGGGGTTACAATTATTATTATAATTTGTGAAATAATTGATGGATTTATAGAGTGTTTTATATATTTGAAATAATAATAATAATTATTAATAGTAATAATAACAAAAATGTGTTGTTTTATATTTAAAAATTAAAAAAAGAAAATCGTTCCTAAAGTGTATATCATTAAGTGAGTACATACTATTCTGGAAAAGTGAGTAATTACAGTACTATTGCGCTGATTATATATTTTTTACGTTAAAAAAAATATAAATATATATGTAATATCCATACGTATAAACATGCATATATAGAGATTATATTGTTCATACAATAGAACGTCGATTAGTAAAATGTTGACACGTAATTGTATATGTTCTTTTGATTTTTTCTATACAAAAAAAAAGGACAATTCGGTGTTGTGTAACTTGTTTTATGCCTTTAATAGAAATACATATATGGTGGTGGTGGTCTAATCAAAAGTTGAAAACAATTGGGAAAGTTGGAAATAATCAGAAGCGTGATTCGAATTTCCACTTGGAACATTTTAAGCACAACGACACTTGATTCTTACTATGTTGGACTTTTCAAATTGTTTTCATCTCTAGTTTAGAACATACCGATTTTTATAAAATACTTTTGTTTTTGTACATGATCATTGTTAAATGCAATAAGACAGATATTTGTCATATTATTGGCTTATATTATATGTATATGTACATACATGTATTATAAAATGTTGTAAATATGCCAATTTATATGATAAATGTCTATTAAGTTTTATAAAGTTTTCTGTTGTTGATAGATTTGTATTTTACGTAACTACAATGTGAACGAAGTAGTTTTTCTTTTTATGTTGATGTTTTAATGAAAAATGATTTCATTTAATTTATTATCATTTTTTTTGTTTTTCTTTAAATCATATCGAAAAAACAAACTTTCATATTTATTGATAATTATCTCTATTTATATCAAGAATTGTAAAAAAAAACTTCATTATACACAAGTAGAAGTGAATATAGATATTTTCAATTAATCGACGTTTTACTGTATTATAATTACGTAAAAACCTGCAGATAATTTTTGATATATTTTTTTAGTTTTTTCCATAATCCTCATTTTCTTGCTTATTATAATTTTTTTTTATTTTTTAAACAAGTCAAGTGATTTTTAAATATTCGACATCTTTCTAGTCAATTAAATTTTAAGATTAACATTTGAAAATTATCTGAATGAAAATTTTATAAATTCATTTTATTTCATTCTTTCTGATCACTATAATAATACTAAATAATAAATAAATGAATAAATAATAATAATAAATAGATAGTTATATCAGTGTGAAATGTCCATGGTAGGGGATGTAATTGAGATAAAAACTTCTGGATTTAGGTGGATGAATTGTGTATTTTTTTTAATACTCTAATTAATCACCTGTATTATGAATTTAGGTTTCTTTTGCCTTCTTTGAAATCAAATTTATGTAAATAATATTTTTTTCGTTGTGACGGATTTTTTAAATTAATTTTTTTTCATAATATTGTTTAATTCCCTTGCCTGTGATATTGGAACAGATTACAAATCAGTATTTAATTAATTAAAAGAGGATAATCCATCGGGATTGAAACTCAATGTTGTTATAAATTCTTCAAAGAGATTGCTACTTAATTTCGAAAATTTATAATTAAAGAGAAAAAGTCATAAATGATCCACATTGCCATTTCGACTGTTTCTATTTCTCTCTGATTAACGAGTTAATTGATAATGTATCTGTATAAAATGTTACTAGAATTAATTTCCTATGTATTTTTTATAGCAGTTGTTTCTCAAGTAGTGTTGTTATGTACTATTTTTTGGCAATTTTTTTGCACACAAATATAGTTGTAATGTTACTATGTATATGTATATAGTAAACATTTATTCAAATAAAATCTTCTAAGTTATATTATTATACGATGGTTTGAATTCAATGGTTTCGTTTTTATTTCATCAACGTTTATTATTCTGTTTATCGTCTGGAATTCAAATTAATTTGTATTTAGAGATCGTTTGGGGTTAGTATTTGTATCAAAGAATAACATGTGGTTATTTTGTTCCAGACTCAGCAACTTGAATCGTCCACCACTTCTGTTTCCACCACTACGGTTTGTCAACTTAAAAATAATAATCACATTTTTAAATGTAAATTTAGTTTCAGGTCTGTCAACTTAGATTTTACAGCATCTACATCTTCACAACGGTCTCGTCCTAGAGCTCCGCCAATGATTGGCAAAACAGAGCCTGCAGCATCTACATCTTCACAACAGTCCCGTCCTAGAGCTCCGCCAATGTTTGGCAAAACAGAGCCTGCAGCATATACATCTTCACAACAGTCCTGTCCTAGAGCTCCGCCAATGATTGGCAAAACAGAGCCTGCAGCATCTACATCTTCACAACAGTCCTGTCCTAGAGCTCCGCCAATGTTTGGCAAAACAGAGCCTGCAGCATATACATCTTCACAACAGTCCCGTCCTAGAGCTCCGCCAATGTTTGGCAAAACAGAGCCTGCAGCATCTACATCTTCACAACAGTCCTGTCCTAGAGCTCCGCCAATGATTGGCAAAACAGAGCCTGCAGCATCTACATCTTCACAACAGTCTCGTCCTAGAGCTCCGCTGATGATTGTCAAAGGCGATCCTGTAGCATCTACATCTGCACAACAGTCCTGTCCTAGAGCTCCGCTGATGATTGTCAAAGGCGATCCTGTAGCATCTACATCTGCACAACAGTCCTGTCCTAGAGCTCCGCTGATGATTGTCAAAGGCGACTCTGAAGCATCTACATCCTCACAACGGTCCTCTCCTTCAAACAAATAATGACTTTCTTGAATCTAATAATAATGATTAAATTCTTTCTGGATTATAGTGTTTGTGCAACGTTTTTCCTTGTTTGTTTCATTCAATAATTATTATTTCATTTTTTGAAAATTTTTATTATTCAGTTTTGCTTAATGTTGTTATTTGACTTTTTGTGGAAATTATGTTTCAGTATTGAGGAGTATACGATAGACATACGGTAATTTCCAGTTACAAATTCTATTATAAGTTTAATTAGTTTTGAGTTTCTGTTAAACAACAATAAGAACAATGAAATGGTTGATATTTAAACAATATTAACACTTTTTCAGCATTAATGAGTTATTGTTATTACGAGGTTTATGTTTAAGTTAGTTAAAACAATTGTTTTTTGTGTAGTTTTTTCGTTAATTTTGTATAAAATACATATAAATTATACCTCCTCAGCCCCGATTTTTTCCAAAATAAGAAAAAATTGCATACCAACAGTAAAATTAAATATGAATATATGTCACATTAAAATAAAATAAATGTAATGTACATTATAATATATACGAGGACTAATGGGGTTAATTTATATATTGATGATGTAAGGGGCTGTTCAGACACGCATGTTAATGATCATTAGCGCCCACACAGCATATTTGATATCCTTGTCTGTCTTATGTCACAGCGATAAGTTGCGACTGTCGACTCGTGATTCTTCGTTTGCTTAATGATCATTAACATGCCCTGTCTGAACAGCCCCTAACATTTGAAAAACTTTGAAAACTAACAAGTGTTCATTTTAGTGTTGGAACAATTTCTGCTGTGTTCGTTTCTGATGGTTTGTAATTTAAAAATTTTTTCGTTTGTTAAAACTGTGAGTTATTTTTCCTTGTTGGTTGCGTTTAATAATTGAAATTTCAATTTAATGTAAATTTCCTTTTTTGAAAATGCTTATTATTCAGTTTTGTTTAATGTTGTTATTTGACTTTTTGTGGAAATTATGTTACAGTATTGATGAGTATACGATAGACATACTCTAATTTCTAGTTACAAGTTTAATCAGTTCTTAGTTTCTGTTAAACAACAACAAGAACAATGAAAAAATGGTTAATATTTAAAAAACAATAACACTAAAAGCATTAATGAGTTATTGTTCCGATGAGGTTTATGTTTAAGATTCAAGTTAGCAAAAACAGTTGATATTTATGTAATTTTTTCGTTAATTTTCTATAAAGAAGAAATAAATTTTAACCCCTTCAGTACCGATTTTTTCCACAATAAAATTTTTTTTCATGCTAACAATAAAGTTGAATAATATCAATATATTTCACTTTAAAATAAGATAAATGTTATGTCAATCATAATGGCCACAGGGACTGATTGGGTTAATTATATATTTATAATGCAAAATTTCAAAAACTTTGGAAACTTAAAAGCGTTGATTTTAGTGTTTAAGTATATTTCTGCTGTGTTGGTTTCAATGGGCCATGTGGACCCACCCACTAAAATGATGGGGAATTGCGTCATTTTTTTTACTAAACAATTCTGGTTTTGAACCATTTGAATTGATAGGACGTTTATACCTATAACGTATAGAGGGTACTACTTATGAGTATTATTAGGGATACGTTGACAATGCTCAAAACAAGTAGTACCCTCTATACGTTAGAAATATGAGCGCCCTATCGGTTCAAATGATTCAAAACCAGAATCGTTCGCTAGAAAAAGTAACGCAATTTCTCACGATATGGTCGTGGGAGGGAGGGGTGGGTCCGAACATGGCCTATTAATTTGTTTTTGATGATTTGTAATTTGAATTTACTTTTTCGTTTGTTAAAATAGTGAGTTTTCAGTATTTGTGTGTAATAAACTTCTATTTTTGAAATATTGTGTATGACTGTCATAATATAGCCCAGTTTCATTAACAACTTTAACTTGTAGAGTTACAATGGGCCATGTTAACTCTCCCACACAAATGTTGGGAAATTGCGTCACTTCTTCCACCAAACAATCCTGGTTTTAAGCCATTTAAATTGGTAGGACGTTTATACCTATAACATATAGAGGATACTAATTGTTTTCAGCATTATTAGGTAGTGCCCTGTAGACGTCCGAAGTATAATTGCCTTATCTGGATTCTGGATTTGAAAGGAGGGTGGAGCCACTTGTGCTCCTCCGTACTCAGGCCTCAACAGGCCCATTGTGCATCCTCCTGGGGTCGTCAAGTCGTCAGCACTTAGTTCCTCTAAGCCCAAATATATATTGCAGAAGCGTGCTCCGAGGGGCGCCGGCGACCTCGGCCATGCTAAGCCAGTTCCCCCCAGCATGGATCCACGCAATTGGACGATTAGTATTCGCAAGCTCTCCCTGGAAAGCTGTAGACAGTATTTTACAGTCTGCTGGGACTGCACTGGTATTATCAGACTCGAGAACACGCAACCCGAGGTCTTTTGCCATCGGATCGCATGGCATCTGGTGCTGGTTTCCTTTACTTGTGAATATAGGGCATCAAACGCCAGCGGGACGGCGGGCCCGGGACCATCCGGTCTCCGGGCGCCAATTCTTGCCACCATATTCCCTTCACAGTTTTGATGCCCCTTGACCTACGCCAGCGTCACCGAGTTTCCTCTCGAAACCCCGTCGAGGGTCTCATGGGCCTCTAGGAGTAGTAGTAGTATTCGGTGAACGCTTCGATTTGATTCGTGAGTCTAGGACAGTGGTGGTGCATCAAAGGGACTATTTTATATTCCAAAAAAAATACGCCACCATTACAGACTTTTGTACTATAGGGAAATTCAAAATTGTTATTAGGACGTGCTTTTGGGGGTGCCCCTCACGTATTGGAGATCTACTGTGCATCCATTCTAAAGTTTTTTCTTACAAAATTCGTACTGTATATTCAGACGGAGCTGTGGATTTATAATGAGACTTTAGAAATTGATGTTAATTAAATAAAACTGATTGAGATTTTAAAATTCGGACAATTATTGAATTTATGATCATCGATATTACAGATTTTTATCTGTATTTACAGTTCAATTCAGATAAGAGTGAATAGATGGCAGTTCTATCATAAAAATTCAATTCTCTTTACACTGACAATGATCTTTATTAACTTTAAATTTTTTGCTGAACTTTTCAAATAGCTACATAATCTTTTAAGTATTCTTTTTTGTTAAGAAAAATGATATGTTAAATGCAGATTTGTAAGGGTAGTTGTATCACATCAATCAAAATATACATCCGAGCCTTTATTATTTATTTACAGATAGTAGCAGTGGCGGCTCGTAAGAATTGGTAGTGGTGGGGCTGTAGCAATAAAAGTAAAAAAAAAACCGGAGGGATTGAAAAACTGTATCATTGATAGAACTCAAATATACCTTGGGCTGCAATGCTACCAGCCCCAACTGCACGTATAAATCACAGTATAATGAGAGACAGTAGATCGACTCCCTGTCGGCTTCTTTGATGTTGGTGGCACCAGAATGAACTCGCGCACGGGTCTGCGAGTTTATGGAGGCATAGAGGGAGTAGGTAACCACTGGTTGGCACTGCTAACTACGAATAGTACGAAGTGAGATGACGCGATACGCTGATATCTCCCTCTTTATCGTTAATTCATTTTCGTATACTGCGCACGTGGCTGCGCTCCACTAGACACGAGGGACAAAAGTTCCTCCAAGTCAATCTACTGTGTCTATATTTATACTGTGGTATAAATCGCGCGGTTCTCCCCACCACGTTATCTCCACTAGGTAGTCATCTCTGTATAGAGTGGGCGGTTTGACTCGAGCTGCATGAAATACAGCCCCAGCGTTGAGTATACCAGCCAGTACTAATTCTAGCACTAGTTCGTACGGCACATTGACTATTGCAAAATACAGCTATTGCTGCAAAATGAATTATATAAAATACTAGCAAGTCGTATGGTTTTTTAGATAAATATTTAAGAATTTAAGAACGGCGATAATAGAACAGGAACTTTCATTTTACACTGGAGGGACTGCAGCCCTGCAGCCCTTATGGACGAGCCGCCACTGGATAGTAGAATAGTGTTTTGGTTATGGTTATGGTTATGCACATAGTATACAAAATATAGATAGGTATTAGTTTATAAGCTAATCACTCATTGATGATATAATGATGATATAGTTTAAAAGCTGTCAGAAGCACGTGTATTGTATGTGAGAGGGTTGTTGATTTGCATTTACCCTAAATCGAAAGCAGCTGAGTGCGCGTTATGTTGCGCATCAGTTTTCATCTATTAATCTAAAACGAAGGTTACAGTACCGGCCACACCGTGGAAATGGAAAGAGTGTTAAAACGTGTTGGCCTATCAAAAAGAATCCAATCAGAAACTAAACAACAAGATATTGGAACAGATAATAGTATTAAATTGCGACGTCGTCGACGTAGCAAATCACGTAGACGTACAAATCAAGATGGTAATAAAAAGACACGCGGTTTATTCAATATCGATTGGGAATCGGTGAAAGACTGCAAATCCTGCAAATCTCGCGCCATCACAAGAAGATTCTGCAGTAAACGTAGCGACAATGAACTCTACAGATCAAATAGTTTCAAATTTGAACGTTTCATTAGGGGTAATGAAGAGAATTCAACATTTGGAAAGAAGGTAGGTTGGTAGATTTTCAATAACAGCAACGGCAACGACAGTACTACCATTGTATGTAGTAACGATGTCTACAGGTGGATTTTGAGGTAGGACCGGAATCTTAGAGAGATGTGCTAAAATCTTCCAGATGGATTGTAAAAATTCATCAGTTAAACAAGTTTATTGTCATATCGTTCATTAGCACAGAACGTCTACTGAAATTAGAATTTGATAACCCGTTGACCCAATCACAATGCTAACAGCTTTCAATTATTTATTATGATACAATATAATAAACACAAACAATACAACAAACTAAAATGAATCATTCAAGTATGATAACAACAGTTGACACAGGCACAAATAACAAACAAATTATACACATATCATAATTATTATATTAATTATTGTCCCATTTACAATTTAATGATTTCAAATTTCTCATCTTTATTATACATATTATAGAATATTCAACTAGATGTGCTTGTAATTGCTAAAATAAACGACAAGGATTAGTCTATTTAATCTACAAACAATATGACTCACCGATATAACTTTTAGATAATTTTGAAACGTTTTTTTTTTATTATTTGATAAAATACGAATGCAATTTTTAATCTTTTATATTGGTACCTATATTAAATATAAAAAACCAGTAGGTGGTAGGAACAAAACTTCCACAACCATTTACAATTTGATTATTATTGATTCCTTTCCAACTCAATTAGCTTGTCGGTTTTTCTTCTCTACAATTCAAACCCACAAAAGTACGGTTATACGCAAAAAAAGAAAACTCTCCCATTTTCTTTTCAACTAGATGACCAATACACAAATATGGATATGAGATTTGGGATATTTGGGGATATATTGTCATTTTCAGAAAGTGACACGCCAATTTGTACAACCACCGTATTCAGTTTTATTAGAATTGGATTTGAAACAATATATTCGACGATTTATTTATTTATAAATAAATAAATGACAGTAGAAATGATAAAAGATTTAGTTTTAAAAATTAAATCGATTTAAGAATAGGTATGTGTCAACGAATTTATTTATTAGTCATACTTTCAAATTAATCATATTCGTGCTATTTCTATGGTTTATTAACTTATATGTTGCCAAATAACTGGAACACTTGTTATTTGTCTCATGTAAAATATTTCTTATTTAATTATTTAATCATAAACGTAAAAAAGTTCAGCAGTCAGCTGCAAGAATGGTGAATGCGCCGGGTTAATATTGTGTTTCAACGCATTTTAAACTAAACGTTTTGTTTCTTAATTTTTATTGTAATTTTTAATAAGAATAGCTTGAATTATAATACGAATAGGGTTTTCTAGTTTTAATTCTATCAAATCATGATTGTCCTAGTTCCAGTTCGCTTATTTCAACACATTTACATGCAATTTTAAATTAATTTTTTGTTACACTAAACATGCTGCATGAAAAATCTTTTTTTTTTTATTTGCTATTCATACTATTTATTTCAAACTAAGTTTCTGCAACATAACCTGCCCTATATGTTCTTGTGAACTGCTAAATAGAAACTTTTCTTGTCAGGAGAGTAGCACTTATATTTTGTAGCATTTTGTTTGATTTTATTTTTATCTGTTAAATTAAACAAATAAAAACAAAGTTAGCTATAAGATGGATGAAAAAGTGAGTTGGTTGGATAAGCGATCTTAAACGACAATTATTTTTTGTCGTATTCTTTATATGTGTTACCGGCAATGTGCGAAATTAGGCAGTTCGCGAAATTAGTCAATTTGCGAAATGACCAAAATGGTAGGCAATGTGCGAACATTTCGCAGATTGACGGCTGTTTTAGTCATTTTGCAAAGTAACTGACATACTGCAAGCATTTTGTAGAATGTCTGTTGAGTCAGGCAAATTGATTGTTTCGTCATTTTGACTAGGCAGAAATAATCATTCGTGTCGGTAATATTAATTACGGAACAATTGGTTACTTTACGACTTTTGAAGAGCATTTACTGAAAATTTAATTTTAATTTTAATTTTTTTCATTTAATATATTATATTATATTCCATTGTTTAGTAATAAAATAATGTGCTGCGTATTATTTGTTAAAGGCTCTTAGTACCAAAAAAAATTGCAAAAATTAAAAAAAAACTCAAACTATTTTGAATAATAAACGAAACGGAAAAACAACTCTAAACAAAAATCAGTGCTTCAGAAATATATGGAAAAACTTAAATATTGATTTCAAAAACGTCATCCGCATTCTGCCTAGTTAAAGTGAAGAAACAACCATGGTAAGCTTCACTTTGCCTGACTCAGCCGACATTTTTCAGAACGAGTAATACAACCGTCAGTCTGCGAATTATTCGCAGATTGACTACCGCTGTGGTCATTTTGCAAATTGATTAGACATTTCGCGAATCGCCTCATTTCGCACATTGCCGGTAACATATATAACGTTGCTGTTCAAGGTGGGGGAGCACAAATCCCAAAGGGATTTTCTTTATCTTGCATGCCCGTAAATATACTGACTGGTGTTGAGTTTGAAAACCATCATCTTACAGTTTAATCACAAACTAGAAATAAAGCTTCATTTAAAAAAATCCAAGTTCTCCAGTATTAAATTTTATCTTATATTTTCTAATAATTGAAATTATGTTTTATTTCAGTTGAAAAATAATAAGATATTATACTATTTTTCAAGATAACTGAACTTGACTTGACTTCGTTTGCGGTTTCGGTGGTTAGGTTTTACAACGACACCCCTATAAATAAATCTAAAAAGAACGCACAGCTGAGCAAAGCTCAGACCCGTATTTGGGAAAAAATATAGAAAAAGTCTGAAAAACTCTTTTTACTTACTGTACAAAATTTTATTTTCTCTCTTGTGAAGAAATACAAAAACTTTGAGTACGGACAGTTTCAATGTTTAGATTTCTAAATACTGTCATAAATCTTACCCAAAGTCCCTTTGCAATAAACAGTGGGAAGCAGGTAGTAAGTACTTGCCCGAGGCTATTCAAATATCGTGGAATAAACTATAAATAAATGTATTGAACATAGACAAGTTTTTATTGACTATAAAGATATCTTTATGATATATTAAGAAAATTGGATATAGGGTAGAGACTGCTAAACTAACATAAATATCCACAAAAGAACTTTTGCCACATTATCATTTACAAAAATATACAATCTGTCCCTAGATTTAGTTAACACTGTTTGTAACCTTTCTTGTTTTGCATTTTTTGAAAGAAAATTGTATTTCCTAAAAATTCTTGCTTTATTTTAAAGTCGTTTGTAGAGTTGGAAATAAGAAAAATTATACAAAGTGTACAGAGGTATATTTCACCTCGGAGTAGGCCATGACTTTTGAACGTAGGGCCGTAGCTTGTTTCAGGTTTTATTAAATTTGACAGTTGTTGACGTTCTAATGTAAAAACCATTGTCACAAATAATAATAACTAATGAAAATTAAATAAATATCTTTTTCGTCGAAATTTATGTAAAAGCCCGGAGTTTTTAAGCAAAAAAAATATACAGATAAATTTTCCAACAAGTTGACCGGTCGGTAATTAGAGTCAGATCTGCATTACCGACAAGCAGTCGAACCAAGCTACGGTCCTACGTTCAAAAGTCATGGCTAACTGCGAGGTGAAATACCTCTGTACACCCTTTACAGTGTATCAGGGAAAATATTTCTCCTTCTTCGGGCAATAACTCGAATATCTACATGACAAAGCCAAATAGAAAAGCTTTTCGTTTCAAGAAAATATAGATTATAGTGTAATACCCTAGTCACATGGCAGATCTAAATTAGAGTAACCAGTATTGCAATTTTTATTTTCATTTTATTATTTACTTTTATTGCAAGACGACTATGTAACACCCTGAATTATTCAATTATTGAATTATAGAACCTAATTTAAGTTCGTGACTATTGCAAAATTTAACATAGGGCGTTAAATTGTAAATATAACTGCCGTGTGATTAGGCTCTTAGGTACTAATGTTCCAATTTATTTGAAAATCAATGAACAATTTTTTGATAGAGTTAAAGCAGAGTTAGACCATCCGTTGGATAAAAATGGCGAATTTCGTTTCACTGCACTCTAACTCTGGATAACTCTCGAGTAAATCCAACTCCTCGTTCTCGTGGGGTTAAATCTTTAACTGTGGATTAACTCTCTGTTTGATAATTCTGTTACCTGATCTCTTTTACAAATGAATATTTTTTGAGTTTTTCCCAACTTCTATAAAATGTTGCAAAAACCACTTCCTCCTAAAATGTGATGTCTCCATCTCGGTTTAACCAGCCGGTTAGATGCTGAATTTCCATTGGCTTTTGAAATGCATTTTACAGTTTTGTCAATTATTTTTGAGTTAGATTGTGGACTGGCTAATTCGTGGTTGAAAAAGTACGGTGAAAGGAAACGACAATTTTAACTCATGAACTAACAAACTCTCGAGTTACGTATCCATGGATTAAGAGCAAAACGGTAAAACCGGGCGACAACTATACATATATTCTCCCCAACTTGGCTCATCGGGCATCTGCCCAGTTGGCCGCTGGCACATTTGGCACTGGTTCTTAACCATAATCGACATACAAACTGTCTTTAAAGCAAATATTCTTAAAACGATGGAAGGTACATGTTGAATATTTATAATTTCTGTACCTTCTAAAGCTTTTTTTTTGTTTTAATTGACTAGAAAGTACGCACTGAACGTTTACAAAACTTACGGTTTTCAAATGTTGTAAGTAAATCTTCAGAGGAATAACTTTATTATTCTACTGTAGAATGTAAACTAAGTGTAGCTCCCTCTTGAATAAGTTTCAGTTTTCTGACCAACTTATGTAATTTTTGTTCCTTCCAACTATACTTGTAATTTTTTCATAGAAATTTTCAAAAACATGACTCGTTCTCGAAAAAAATGCAAAATTAGTGTATATTAGTGTATTGTTAACCAAATTTGGCCGCATACTGCTGTTATTAGAAATCATAATTATCTTATATTGATCTAGAATTCGTTAAATGAAAGAAAAATCTAAACGTTGGTATAAACCTATCAAATTTAGTATTTAGTGGTGCAGGTGTATTTTATGGTATTAGTCTCACGATTTTTCTTACTTGCTGACAGATAATTGAGAAATTACGCAACAACTTCCCTGATAACTATTAAATTTATTACTAACATCGACAGTTTTAATAGAAAAGGCGAACACAAAGAAAAAAGAATAACAACAATTTTGAACAAATTCAACTTTTTGTATGTGCGTGGAAATTATGGCTGACAATTCATTTACAATTTTTCTCCATTAACCGCATTGGATATAAAATAACAAAAGCTCTCGAGATTATAAAACAGTAGGTGAAAAATATTTCGTTTTTTAGACAAGTAAATGCGTGTTGATAAAACGCAGTTTTCTTTAAAACAATACAATATTATTATGTTTGTCATTGTGGATTAGTTACCTATTATTAATTTTATGTTTGGTAAACTTATGGAATTTCCAATATTGAATTTTCCATTTGAGGATTAATATTATCAGCCACAAAACACAAAGCCCGATTTCATTCCACTTTCCTGAATTCACGAGCTTTATTATTATTATAAATTAAAAACAATAATTGCCCAACGTACAGTAACAACAGAAGATTTGATCATATTTGCAAATGGTACGATAAATTCAAATTAAATTTTAGAATAACGGCACCTTTTGCAATAAAAAAATGCATAATTATTACTCTGTCGCTTCAATTATTATGATTATGATTATTATTATTATTATTATTATTATTTCTGATATGTGTACGATGGTTCTCAGACATTGTCTGGGTATCCAAGCATTGCCGGATGTTCACCGGTTATCTAGGACTAATGCCTGGCTTCTGTGAGGTTACTGGATTTTACTGTACTCCTAAAGTTTTTCGTAGAATATGAGCTGTGCCCAAAAGTACGCTCTTCTGTAGACTCGTGGCATATTGTTTACCAGGTAGTGCGTTGATGTATTTTTGAAACTTTTGTGTGATTGTCCCCAAAGCACCTATTATGATCGGAGTGACTTTACATTCCCACATCCGCCCCACCTCAATGGCCAAATCACGGTATTTTAAGTGTTTCTCAGCTTCTTTTTCAACCACACGTCGATCTCCCGGTACAGCGACATCGATAATGTAGCATACGTTTTTTATGGGATGATTATACAAGATGACGACTGCGCCTTGCTCTGTGACGGGGGAGGGGTTGTGTTGATACCATTTTGAGCCCACGTCGATCCCATACTCTTTACAGATGTTGTAATGTAGGTTTCGGCATACACTATCGTGTCGGGTGATGTAATCATGTTTTACGAGGAGTGGGCACCCAGATACTATATGTTCCATCGTCTCATCGTGTTCGCCACAAAGGCGACATTTCGGGTCCACCTCTTGTTTTAAAATATGTTTGCTGTAATATTTCGTTTTGAAAACTTGGTCTTGGGCCGCGATTATAGTGCTCTCGGTTTCTCCTTTTAGGTCTCCCACTCGCAACCAGCTGTACGTTTGACGTTTATTGATAAGGGGGTTGTCGACGCTACGGAGATATTGCCCATGCATATCCTTTCGGGTCCAAGCTTCTTGGATTTGATGCCTGATTTTGGCTTTGACGAGTCTTTTGCGTTGAGCCAACGTGTCATCTTCTTTCGTCAGGCCTAGTTCTTGCAACAATCGTTTTCCTGTTTGTAGTATAGATTTACGGTCTGGTTGGTTACCTTGTTCCTGTTGTAATAAAAGAGTGTAAGGATCTGTTGTTTTCTGGCCAAGGTGCGTATAAAGATGTAAAACTGCTGCCTTATAGGAGCCTACGATTTGCATCAGACCACGGCCGCCTTCGCATCGCCGCCTTCGCATCGAGTTGTTCAAGCTCAGATAGAGTCCAGTCAACTATCCCAAAACTATATTGTAGAACTGGTACTGCCAAAGATCCTATTGCCAATATTTTATTCCGGCTGCTTAGTTCAGTTTTCAGTATTAGCCGTAGACGTTGTTTATATTCAGCACATAGCTTTTTCTTCATTGTTTGTTGTTCAATGGCATTTTTCTCACATATACCCAGGTACTTATAGGTCTCCAGTTCATTTAAGTCTTTAATAACTTGCTCTCCCGGTAGTTCTATATCTGTAGTTTTATTTAGCTTGCCCCGGAGGAAAGACACCTTAGCGCATTTATCTATTCCAAATTCCATGGTGATATCATCGCTAAATTGTCGTACAATATGTAGTTGGTCTCGCAGTTCTGCATCATTCTTAGCGAATAATTTAACATCATCCATATAAAGTAGATGGCTTATCTTTTTGGTGTTCGGAGCGAGTTGGTAGCCAGTATTTGATTGCGTTAGTTCCTTAGACAAGGGTGCTAGCGCCAAACAAAACAACAAGGGCGATAACGAATCGCCCTGGAAGATACCACGTTTTATTCTGACATTGCCTAGTTCTATACTCTGTTGACGATTATTCAACATTAGCGCCTTGTTCCACCGGCTCATGACTAACTCTAAGAATTTGAATAGTTTGCCCGTGATGCCGCTTAACTCCAGGGATTTTAAAATTCAGCTATGTGGCACGGTGTCATACGCTTTTTTATAATCGATCAAATTTCTCTGCCGCCTTTTACAATGTTCCATGACTTTTTTAGAAAGCAGGAGCTGATCCTTACATCCGAGTGTGCCTGGTGCACATCCTTTCTGTTCTGGTAGCATATTGTTAGTCATGAGGTGGTGGCATAACCGCTTCGATATTATAGAGGTCAGTGTTTTATATATGGTACTAAGGCAAGTTATTGGACGGTAATTGCGCACTTCTTCAGTTTCGGGGGATTTTGGGAGCAAGTAAGTGAGACCAGATGTCATCCAGTCGGGTATTTTATCAGGATGTTCTATAAGCTCATTATATGTTGTAGCAAGAGCTTCATGTGTGGAAGTAAGGGCCTTCAGCCAGTAATTGGGTATGCAGTCCCATCCAGTAGCTCTCCAATTGGCTGTTTTGGATAGACATTCAGTAACTTCAGCACTAGTTAGATCATTCCACTCAAACTGGGGGTTATCCAAAGCCGTACACCGGTTTAGCCAGGTAGCATTCTGGTTGTGCTGTTTGTCAGTTTCCCAAAGTTGTTTCCAAAAGGATAGAAGGTCAGCCTGATTGGGAGCTTGGCCGTTAGTTAAAATCGGATTATTGATTTGGCGGTAAAATATCTTCCGATCTTGATGGAATAGTCTATTGTGGTGGTATTGGTTTTGTCGCTTTTCATATCGTTTGATGCGGTTGGCTTTAGCATCAACTTTTTCTTTGAGAGTCTTGGCCTTGTGTTTCCTGATTTTGCCTCGGATAGTAGCGATAGTTCTTTCCTATGTATTGCAATTTTCTCACGGATTCGGTCTTGCCAACCTTTCTTTTTCTGCTTCTGAGCAACGTTATTGTGGGAAGTCAGAGTAGGTATAACCTGCGTGCTGATAGTGTAAGCTGTTGAATATATGAGTAGATTAAGTTCGGTTATGGTGTAGGTGGTCTCCAACAACAGTTTAGTAACCACACGGTTGGCTAATTCTAGTGCGGATTTCAACATCTCGGTACTTCATCATAACTGATTCAATACGATCTAATAGCTCCTGTTCTTCAGCATCAAACAAAACAATTGAGACTTCCGGTTCATAGGGAGGAGCGTCTTGGCAGGCGGGTAAAAGATGTTCTGTGTTGTCCAGTGCAGCAGGTGGGTCATCAAGCAGGTGTCGAATTTCAGCCTTAATAGCGTCTACCTCCACTGCAGTTATTTTGTTGTGTTTTTCAATATAGTTTTTTTGGTTTAATAGCTTTTTAGCGTCTATATTGGGTCGTATGTTGGGGTTACGCTGTCGAAACAATGCATAAGCGTCCTGATAAGTACCTTTGGTAATCTGCTTAGTGAACATAAAGCACCAAATAACCTCACGAATTTCGTCTTTCGACCATGGAGTCCTCTTTTTGTTAGTAGTAGAGTCTTTGGTTTGGTCGTGCGATTGTTGTGAAGCAGGGCCAGGCATTGGTGCCACCTGGAAGCCTGCTTCATCTCTACGCAAGGATGATATGTAGTCTCTCGACACTCCATAGGATCCCAACTGTCCTACAACCGTCCTTTCAGCTTTTTGCCCCCCATGTGGGAAGACAACTGTGAGGCGCCAAGCCTTCCGTAGGCTTTCAGTCAGCAGGAACCTGAGGGTGACGGGGTGTTTCCCCTACCTTGAGGCCGCTACCCCTCAAGGCGCGGTTCACCCAGCTTCATGAGTAGGCAAAGAGGCGTGTTGGATTCCAACCCCCGTAGGTGGCTGTTCACCTCAACTTCCAGCCTACCCATCCACTGAGTACCCGTTTCACCAACACGGGGAGAGATGTTGGCGCCCCTCTGGCAGGTGCGGTCGGGGAGACCGTTTGCACCCTGGTACAGTTGGCTACTGTACCAGTGTACGCCAGTAACCTTTTATTATTATTATTATTATTATTTATGTTCTCTCAGCCGGCTCTGCCTTGCTGGTATTCATAGACTATGGGGGCATTAGCCAAGCCATATTCTTAACTATATTAAGGCTCTTACTTCTGGGCAACTTTCAGTGCATTTGTAATATGAGTCGTACGATTCGGCATGTCTCCAGAATGGTGGAATGCTGCATATCGCGAACCACTGACTGATCTTCTATCCCGATCATTCTGAGATAGGTTGCTAAATTTTTGCTTATTAGTCCATTGACACTGATTACAATTGGTATAATGTGTACCTCATTTAGGCGATGTATCTTGCGGTACTCCTCCGCAAGTGCGACATATTTGGAGACCTTATCAGCTTCCGCCTTGCTCAGGTTGTAGTCGGCAGGATGTGTTATGTCTATTAGAAATGCCTTTTTTGTACTTTTGTCGTGCAGGATTATATCAGGCCTTATTGTTAAATTTGTTATCACCGCTCGATCCCAGTACAACTTAACATCTTTGCTATCATGCACTGGCTCTGGATCATACACGTAATACCTTTACTTGGTTGTAATTAGGCCATACTTGAATGCAAGTGACTGGTGCACTATGCGGGCAGTGAGGTTATGCCTGTGCAAATATTCCGTATTCGCCAAATTCGGACAGCCAGATGTTATGTGGCTTATTATTATTATTATTATTAT
>JAZBHA010000859.1:1410-33344 GCA_037464855.1 Iselma pallidipennis | reverse complement strand
TATCTAATTAATATTTTTTGCCCCTTTGTTTGGACTCTTTTTTAATCGAACTTGGTCTTAATTGGGGCGAAATCGTCCTGAGTGAAGTGTACGGAACACACTCAGGCTGTTAAGGGATTAATTTTTTTTGTACGGTCCTTTGAAAGTACCTAATTAATATTTTTCCCTTTTGTATGTGCTGCTTTGTTTGAACATACAGCTACAGCACAATATATACCCATTTTTTTTGTCTGGAATGAAAATTATTATTAATACAATTATTAAATTTATTTATAAAAAAATAAACGAATAACTATATACCGTTTCTATTTCTTCCAATAGTGCTTCATTTTTTGCTTGTAACTGTAATAATTTTTGTAATTATACTTACCTTATTGTTAAACGATTCAGACAAGCAGCCTGCCGCCGATTTGCATTCGCAGATTTTTGCAAAATGCCCACTGCGCAATCTTGGATGGTGTGCAGTCTTAGGCGCCTTTCCCCTAATTGTTTTTTCTCATTTTCATCAATAGATCGAATGCTCGATTGATACGTACCCCTCTAATGCAAGTACATCGTTGCTCATAAGCGGACCAAAAAAAAAACACCACTCGTTTACAGTAAAACGGGTCCTACTGTAATGATGAGAGACCGTTTTCTGGAAACATTAAACGTTCTTATTTTTTCCGATGAACTACACAAAACACATTTCCAATTAACTCTTTTTTTTGACAACTGAAGAATTAATTGGAAATGTATTGTACTTGGCGCTCTTATGGACCTCATTCCTTTTTGTGGCTAATTAATTCGAAAAGTTCCGCAACGGAGAGCCTGAGCCCCTTTTTTACAGAAATGTTTTCGATGGGATATCAGTAGGTACATACTTTTTGTGTAAAGATTAAAATTATAATAGAATAATAGGAATATGTTAGAATTGTCCTTAAAAAATAAACTAAAATATTTGTTTAACTACAAGAAAGCTGTAAGGGCCAGCGCATATTGACACAGAGCAGAGCAGGGCAGTGTAGTTCAGTTTTTTGTATTCCATGTAAGTTAATGAAGCATCGCATATTGCCGCGCAGTGTAGGGCAGTTCAGTTCAGTACTTTTTGAATAGAACTGTCCCTACACTGCCCTGCTCTGTGCTGCCCTGTGTGCCAATATGCGCCGGGCCTATGTACTAATGAAATATGTATTGACAGAATGCTGGCTTTTAGGGTAAAAGTGGTGGATTGGATTTTTTTTGTCTAGTAATAAAGTCACTAGTTTATGAATCCACTTCTACCCACAAAATTAAAAAGAATCGTGGGAGCCGCCTGATTTTGGTAGTTTCCACCCCCATACTGTCTAATGACTAAATTTGTAATTTATTGTTTTAATAATTCCTATATATTACGTGAAATATTCGACTTTGTTAACGATCAGACGTATTGTCCTTACTATTGTTAATAAATAAAGATTATTATTGAAAAGAATAACCGCTTAGTATCATTCTGACATCCTAATTAACCTAATTAATTAAACAAATCAATATAAAAAAATTAATATTTGAAAAAATCAACTAAAATCTAACAAAAAAATAAAGGGTACGGCCACACCGCACCTGTAGGTATAGGGCAAAGATACAGGGTGACTTATTGTACTCGATTCCCAATAGATGCTGAGGTTCAACTATTTAACACTATTTCCTAGTCACCCTGTATAGGGGTCTCAATCATAGATAATAAATAATATAGATAGGCAACTTCAGTACTTCAAAAGTGCTCAAACGACCTCTGATGAGATGTTCTGGAACTATAATTAAAAAGGCGGTAAATTTGAAAACGTATTATTTCAGTTAGTTGCTCGTCAGTTTTAAATTGAAACAAGATTTTTTATAAATTCAATCATTAGTTATTTTTTTCAATGGGGAATGTTTACCTCCCACCCTAATGGTGGGAAATTGCTCAATTGCTTCCACCATTTGAGTGGGGATAAACTTCTGGTTTTGAACATAGGGTGCTTATACTTCTAACGTGTAGAGGGTGCTACCTGTTTGAGCATTGTCAACATATCCTTTATAATGCTCAAAACAACTAGTACCCTCTAGACGTTAGAAGTATAAGCACCCTATGTTCAAAACCAGAAGTTTATCCTCACTCAAATGGTGGAAGCAATTGTGCAATTTCCCACCATTCGGGTGGGAGGTAAACAATCCCCATTTTTCACCATCTAAGAACCGAACTGGTAACAAATCCAAATATCCCTAAATCACCACAATTAAGCGCCAAATTTAAACTCAACAAAAAAAGAGAAACACATTTTTTTTTTGTTTAATGTTTAAAATTACTCGTATAATTATTTTGATTTATTACAATAATTATAATTATAATTCTGTCGATCATTTGCAGGTAAATCTTCCATTCTAGTATTATAAAAATACATTTTAAAAATTACATAAGCTATAGAATTGATCTGTTAATTGAGAACCAGCAATTACATCTAAAATAAAAAATGTGCAATTGCATAATTTTTTTGAGTGATAATTTAATCCCATCCAGTCCAAGCAACCAAACATTAATGTGCGTAAATTACATATATATATCAGATCATGTTTTACAACCTCTTGGTTTTCTTCTATTTTACATAAATTAGCAGTCAAAACAATGTTATTTATAATTAAATATATAAATAATATAAAAATATTTAAAAAAAATAAATGAGTACAAAAGCCATGTCTTTATAGACCGTAGTCTATTAAATTGGTTGTTTTAAATCAAACAACTTAAGTCTCCTCTTGTTGTGGTGGATTTAATGGACGTAGAACAATTCTGGGATCGTTCTCCATCATACGATCAGTATCTTCGTTTCTATAACAAAATATTTCATTTTTAATTAATTGATTTCAAATTAGAGAAGTTGGAATAAATTACATTAATTCACGATTTTCTTTAGTCATCAATTTACTTTGTTCACTATCTTCTGGACGGTAAGTTACTTCAGATACTGGTGCATATTGTGCAGTTACTAGGAAATCAGTAGATGGATTTACAGTAAGTGCCTCACCATTGGCAATATTTTGACTTTTTGCTGTCCTCCAACATGCTCGACGCGTTAAACGCATAATAAACACTATAAATAGAAAATCAAACAGTTTTTCGAGTAATTTTTGATTAAAGGTGTCTTACCAAACAACAATATTCCTAATGAGAAGAAAATTGCACCAAATATTGTTATAATTAAATACATATTCTGTTCAGATTCGGGATTATTCGCATATCCTACAGAACCATGGATCAACATCACCAATCTACAAAACAATGATTGTTGTTAATTACAAATTGAAAACTATACTAACAATAAGAGTCGGTTATAACGACGAATAGTGGAATGTTGGATTGTTGTCGTTATAACCGAATTGTACTATATTTTGATAATGATTACCCCAATGTAAAACTTGTAATACATGATATGATTAATACAATTGAATAGAAATTTCTGGATGATGTACATGATAAGCCACAAGGTCCACGGACAACATTTGATATGGAAGATGCTAGATAACCAATTGGTTTATTATGCCAACGGCGGTCTGGATCATTGCTGCCAGAATAGGTTTGTGTTGTTGGTTGATAAACAGCACTACTTTGAGACATTGCCCCCCGATACCTAGAACCCCCCCAAAACACCAAAAACACAAAAAGTGAGGTTATGTTTGTTTTTATTGATTTTAGTACAAATCAACACAAAAAATTCAATAATTTTCCATTAAATTTAAACTTACCAAATGCAAATTATCACAAATATTAACTATTTTATGTTAAAAATAATTGATTATTTTGATAAACAATACCAGATTGTTGTAACTTGTTTTTTTCGATTTTAATTACAAAGTTCACTTATCAACTAAAAATAGTTATTTTCTTGATAATTTAATGAATGAATAATCTGTTTCAATATAAAATTGATTCATTCTGCAAGGATTTTTACTAGAAATCTCTAGTGAATCCTTGAAAGGATAACAATAAATCACACATAGGGAAAACAATGACGCGGACGCAATAATGAGTCAGGCAACCAAATATACATACAAAAGGATCAAGGTTGGTGTATTGATAGTCATCTAACTTGACCTTCACCTAATTCAAGAAATAGACAGGACCGTATTGGAAATATTTAAAAAAAAAATAGAGAAACAAGATTTTTACACTTGGTGGTTTTATTATTTAGTTGATAAATTGTTGTTGTGAAGGTTGATTATTCAACAGTCCTAAAAAATTGGATAAAACTTAGAAAAATTGATAAATTATTATCGGTAAAATTCTTACACAACAGTCATCGTATTTGTATATCCTTGCCCTTGTTTCCATCCAGTTACAACAACAATACGATCATTTTTCTGGATAAAACCCAATGATTTACCATAATCGATACCATTTTTGACACGTAAATTAACATTTTCCACCCAATCAACAGTTTTTTGCCCATCAAAATATAATGGTAAAATTGATCGATATAGATGTAAATATCTAGCAATTTGTGGATTTCGTGTTACTGCTATTATTGGACATTTCGGACGATATTTCGATATTAATTGAGCTGACCGGCCGGTTTTTGTAACAACAATAATAGCCGGTGATTGGATATTAGTGGCAGCTTCAACGGCAGCTATAGCTAAAGTATCGGGTACTTCTAGAGGTGGTGTATTCTAGAATTTAAATCAATTAAACGTTAACGTTACATCCAGTTAGAGAAAGAGGGTGAATTGCGCAGTCGCAGTCGTTCCTCTTTCTCTAACAGAACTTAGCATTGTTGATTACTTTTCCTGTTAGTTCTTGGAAGACATTTTGGTGCCACAATGCAGCTTCGGCTTCTTGACAAATACTTGCCATCACTTGAACACATTCAACTGGATATTGACCTTTTGCCGTTTCACCCGATAACATAACACAATCAGCACCATCTAGGACAGCATTAGCAACATCTGTACTTTCAGCACGTGTTGGTCGTGGCTTATCAACCATTGATTCTAATAGATGTGTTGCTATAACAATTGGTTTATTAGCCACCATACATTTGGCGATGATTTTCTTTTGTGCTAAAAAGACTTTTTGGAACTGGATCTCCATACCAAGATCACCACGATCAATCAATATTCCATCAGCTATATTAATGATTTCATCCATATGATCAATACCGTCTTGATTTTCAATTTTAGCAATTACTTTAATTGAATTGTTCGGTTCGAGTAGTTTACGTATTTGATGAATTTCATTAGCGTTACGTGTAAATGATGCAAAAATCATATCAACATCCTGTTCAACGGCAAATTTTAGATCTTGTGCATCTTTTTCGGAGATTGTCGGTAGGTCTTTTGCAATACCCGGTAAATTGACACCTTTACTGCTACCTAAACGACCACCATTCTCTACCGTACAAATTAAACGAGTTGATCGAATTTCGTTACAAATCAGCGAAATTAAACCATCATCGATGAAAATTCTTGAACCAGTTTTCATAACTTTCGTTATATTTTTATAATCGACATAAATTATATTTTTATTGCCTTTCTTTGAGTATTCATCTTCTGTGGTTATAGTAATTTTAGCACCTTTCTCCAACAAAATTTCAGCAGTACTACCCTAGAAATGTACAGATTTAACAATTTTTGAAGGTGTTTTTATTTAAAAAAGAAAAAAATGGTAAATTACTCGTTCCAGAACACCTGTTCGTATTTCTGAACCCTTCGTATCAATAGCAATAGCTATTGGTTGTGTTCGACCTAATCGTTTACGATAATTCTCAACTGCTGTACGTAAATTTTTGATGATTTCTGCATGATATTCATGTGTACCATGCGAAAAATTCAATCGTGCAATATTCATACCATTTTCAATCATTTGTTCTAAAATTTTTGGATCTTTTGAAGCCGGTCCTGGAATTATTTCCCCATATATAATTTTTCTTAATTTAATTATTAATTAGAATATAGAAATCACCTATTGTACAAACAATTCCAGTTAAACGAACTTGTGGTGGTTGATTATTGATGGCTAGACCGCTAATATGGTCCAAAAATGTATATGGAGGTGATTTGGACATTTTCTAAAACAAAACTGGACCATTTGGAAAATCCAAAAAATATATACCATACAGCGGAATCGTCTAGGTATAGAGATAATAGGTCTGTTCCACCAAGAATCCAAAACTATCAGAAAAATCCGAAGCGGTCATACGCATGCGCTAATAGGTTAAAAACGCCAAAACTAGACTATCTGCGCATGCCTCAGACTGTTTCGGTAATTTCTGATAGTTTTGGATTCTTGATGGAACAGACCTATTGTATAACGGTAAGAGAGACAAAAATTGGTGTGTTTAGGTAGAAGCTTACCGGCTCTGGACAATGAACAGTAAAAGAGGGGTTCTTTCACTTCTACCCAAACACACTTTTTGTCCTTGTCACCCTTATACAAAATCTCTATATCTGTTATCATTCCCGCCCCAGCTTCTTTTCGCCTATGTACCTAGAGGATCCTGCTTGTTGGTATAAAACTATTTAATGATAAGTGTAACGTATAGAGAATCTGAAAGGCTGTGATTGTGAAAATTTTTCATAATAGGTTATCTTATATATGTAGCAATAAAACAGAAAAAAATCACGGATTAATTTGCGATATATGTCCAATTGATTGCTAAGACTTACGTCAATTTAGAAAAATTGTTATAAACAACGACTGATAACTACTATCACTAAACAATCACAGATCCAGACAGATGTAATTATTACGTAAAAATGGTGATGTAATATACAGGCTGTCCCAAAGAAGAGTACCTATAGTAAAACTCTTACTTTTCAACTGTGAAGTTCTTAAATAATTATCACTGTATCTTGAAAAAACTTTAGAAATAATGCTCTCCGTATCCACTTTGGTTGTGTTAATATTGATACTAACAAGATGAAAGGTGGCAGGTACCGTTTAAGTGGGACATCCCGTATATATGTATAAAAAACGTAGAATAAATAGTGAAGAAATTAAAAAAAAAAAAGATAATATTTACGGTATATTTAAGTAATTTATATTCAAGACTTACCTTAATTTACTCTTCAATTTAGCTGTATTCCGAATAATAATAATGATAAAACGAAAAATCTCAGCGAATAGAAGCAAAATTCAAGACAGAATAACAATCAATTGGTTCAATTTTTTCCGTAATCAACAAGCTATTTTTATCAAAAACCGATGATAATAATAACGAGACGAGAGGAGAGGACTGATAACTGGTAACATCTATGGGGAACAGAATTAATAACTCTGGGAGTAACAATTTCCTTTTTTTTTAAATCATTTATTCTGAAATAACAATAAAAACTACAATATTATTACTATCATTATTATTTGAAATGGAAAATTGTTTAAATTTATAATAAATACAATTAAATAACTATTGCTTTATTTATTTATTTATTTTAATTATTATTATTATTATTATTATTATTAGTGCATTTATTTTTCCTCATATTTGGACAAGATGATTGTCTTATCAACAATCTCACATAATTTTTATTTTTATATTTTATTTGATAATTCCAGAGAATTTGTCGAATTTTATTGTGTTTTTCATTCATTTTCCTCGATTGTAAACTATAAGAATAAGAATAAAGAAAACACAAAACAGAGAAAAAATTGACAAAGACAGGACGGTAATAGATATGTTTTCTGCCACACGACACTTTTAAACTATTTCAACAAAATACAACAAAAAAATTATAAATTCAACTACAATTCTACAGAAATTAAGCCCAAAAAACGAAAGAGACAAGCACGTCTTGTATAACGGATGATCAAATAAATTTCTAGGCGACGTATAAATGGTGCTAATGGAACTACAGCTCTAGGCTCCTTTAGGGCAGGATTTCGGAAATAAGAAAAATATTGTAACGGGGCTTTATCATCATTAGTACCTACATATGTATCTTTTCTGAAAAGGCTCCTTTTAGCCCACAAAAAAAAAACACAATCCGACCCTCAAATCTGATCATCCGTTATACGATTTTTATTAATCTATGAACATTATTTCTATAAAACCACTAATTGGTGTTTGTTTTTTTTTTGGAATTTCGTCTTTTTTTTATGGAATTTTCGAAAAATATATTGGAATTTGGTCCAAAAAAATAGTCAGCTTTTAAGTTCTACGCACACCAGGCGGGAAACGTCCGTCACGTCCAAAATTGAAAGCATCGGTTCGTATGGCAAGCTCGAATCGAGGCAGGTCGCACCGACTCGTTTCAATTCGAAGAATAAGAACCGATGCTTTTGATTTTGCACGTGACGGACGTGACGGATGCTTCCGACCTAGTGCGCGTAGCTTCTTAGCCCTATCAACACTTACACGTTATTAAAGCAATAATTGACACCATATACAGATTGCTTTCCTTTCATTATTATTATTACTATTATCATTACTTTAATTGAGGCATTTTCCAACTAACAATCATAAGCCAATATACTAGAGAAATATCCAAAGCCACTACCGATTATTATTATCACTAGTTAGACACAAATCGTCCTCTTCGTTGTCTTCTTCTATGATATCTTCTAAACGACGTTCTTCTATCGTCATTACTACATCTTTTCTAGAAGAAAATTCTAACTAAATCTCTCTAATCAAAATCTAACGATAAGTTCTAATCGAAATCAAAATACTATGAGTGCTAAAAGGAAAATCTTACCGAAAATTCATGCAAAACCAAAGATCTAAATCTTGGAAAACGGACGACTGCATGCAGAATTTTAATAAAAATCAGAAAAAAAACAAAAATTGAAATAAATTAATCGTTTGTGTGCACGTCAATGGGGCAACTCCATCCCCAGTTGCTTGGAACAACTTGGGAGATCGTGACGTCACTTATACAAGGCGCCAAACTGATTTGACGCCTCAAAGTTGTCCAAGTAGATGGGGCTGGCGACGCCTCAATCGAATTTTATCGATTTTTCAAATACAATTCGTTATTAAAAATGTATCAAGTCACGACCTACTGTCTTTAATTAAAATTGTATAACATGCGATCACGACTCAGATTACACGTTAATAAATTATCCAACAACTTACCGTCGAATTGGTGATTGTGGTACTGGATTCCGTACAATTTCCAATAATTCACTAACATTCGGACTGGCCCGGACTTGTATAATATTTGCACCACGTAATTCTCTCAATTCCACACCACGAAACAAATCACAACAGACTAATTCTTCTAATGTTGGTGTGTACGTATTTTGGAAAATTAAACGTAAAACATCGACAATTTGTGGGAAATCTTCTAATTCTAATTGTAGATGTGCCGGTGTTGGTGGTTCCGCTAATTCATAACCAGTCACCATTTCATATAACAAATAACCGAATGCTAGCGTTTCTGGACCGGTTGGTGGTGGTGGTTGTTTTGATCGTAGACCGATTAAGGTATTTTCGAAACTGGCTAAACGTGCCACACCATTCTGGATGATTACATTGCCGGCATGTAGATGATAGAATGGTGGAAAGTATCGATTGTGTAGAAATAGAAGGGCTTCAAGGATTTGCCGGCCTAAACACTGAACCTGGAACAGTTCCAAAAAAACAATATCCTCTGTATTATCAATCTATTGTGGATCATTTAGAGCGAATAAGTACCATTCTTAGAGGTAATCCTTGACCATGACACGAGTATTTTTTATCGTAATCATCTTCCCAATGACTACCGTAAATTAAATCCCGTAAACTGCCACTGGGACTTAATGGACTGATCAGGATGACATCAGTATTCCAGAATTCGATATCCAAGATTGGATGGATATAGGGATGTTGTAATCCTTGGAATAATTCCAATAATGTATCTCTGGTGTTCGAGGACGGATTTAAAGGACATGTGGACGGTAGTGATATCAATGTTAATAATCTTTCTGCCCTTAAGGTTCTATCATGAACTGTAAACCTACAGGATTTTATTGTTAATAAAATTACCAAACTGATAAATTTGCACAAAATTACCAATGCTTATCAGTACGTGATCCAATCGATCCTAATTGTGTCCTCAATTCATACCGTTCGTTATTAGCTAAATGATGTTTGCATACGTTAAAAATACCGTTACGTATTTGGCAATCTTTCGTCTTATCACCAGAATCGGTTTTTAGTGGACTATATTCGTGTTTCGGTGATCCGGATGACCTAAAACATCAAAAAATTCAATAGAAATAACGTACTAGGGTATGTTCATGAGGAAGCGCCACCGATATCACCACAGATTGCACACAAACAGAGATGATCTCGGTGGTGCTTGTACGCTAACCGTTTCAATGAGAATAAACGACCAAACGATTCAGTACGTTGTGGTGGTGGTGGTGGTGTTGATTTACCAGCATCACTACTACGACTTTCCGAACTTTGACTACGTATCCGGAATCCGGCACGTTTCGTTGCAATTGATAATAGATTTGATGGGAATTCAGAAGCACTATGTGCCCTACGTGGACACTTCTTTTTGTGTCTAAAAGTGGAACGCGGCCGTTGATAGAAACGATCATGACCAATTACTTGAGATTCTTCTTTTTTATTTATATTCTGATACACGTTAAACATGATGGTAGCAAACAGTCGACAATACTAGTCGAGAGATTGTGCTTTTTTACGGTTTCAAACTAATTAAGGTTAAAAGATCAATGGAGTCTTTTTGTATTGGACTCGTGGGGATTCTTGTTTTTTTTTTGTTAATTTGTATAATTGAAAAACACGCCTTGTCTACATGAAGGCGGGAAAATGTGTCAAGCCCAGATTTAAGTAGTGCGTTGAAATATTCACGAATAGTTTTTATAAGCGACATATTTAGGAGCGGCAACATATGAGGTGTGTCGAAAAATAAAATAAAAACACAAAAAAATGAAGTTTTGCAGTGGAGGCAAATATCCTAGCGCCGGCCCTGTTTATTGTTACGTAGTACGGTAGGCAACCAACATTACATTAATCGGAGCTACTGGAAGCGCACTGATTGCAGTTTTAAAAATATGCTCACCTGCATTTCCGGATCCAAAAAACAGCAACAGCTAAAACACCTAAACCTAGGACGGCATAAGAGGCTGCAACCTTTATTTTTTTTTTTTGGGTAGAAAAAACACGAATTATTCCAGACTATATGTTTTTATGTAATATTTTTTAATTTACCCAAGGATGCGAACTGGCTGGATGCAATTCCTTCTTGGCTGGTGACACTTTCATTCTGATGCATGTTTTTCCCGGACTTTTCGATTATTTTCCCTCTTTTTTTTGTTGTCTTTTTGCGTTGTATCACATTTCAGACAGGACACTGATGATAAATTACGAATTGTATTGTTTCGTTATAAAGGATTTGTTTGATATATACACACGAAAGCTCACTGTTAAACCGGAACTGTTTGTTGAACACATCGGAAACACGCAAATTCTTGTACACGCATGGTATCTAAATATAGGTATATGCAAGTTATTCTGGATGGTGATAAGTGGGTAGTTTTAGTCAATAAAGGGATGGAGCGCATGCGAGAAACAAACGTAGAGAAGACGCGCATTGTGAGCGTCGAGACGCCACCAAAAAAACTCAAATATAATTGTAGCATTTTTTTCAAAGATACATGCTTAAAACCCAACAAAATCACCTCTGTAATATGGACAGTTAGTGTCCGATATAGGGAAGTTTTTAAATTAAACACAAATGAGATAGGGATAAAATAAATTATATTTTATTACAATTAGAAATACTTATAAAACACATATCACAATATTTAAACAAAACACGTAACCAAAAGTTTATTATAATTACGTTAAAGATCTATGAACTGTCTGGGTGCACGATTCTCTATCGATATATTATTGAAAAGCGCGCCAAAATATCCAACAGCGTGTTAGTACAACGAACAAAAAACTAACACCGTGTTAAAAAATTTAAGAGAGAATCGTGCAATCGAACATGCTATTCAACTAGCAACTATACATCTAACATATAAATATATGGGAGAAAATGGCACTTTTATTTACAAATAAGTACATAGAAAAAGACCTCAAGTTTCTTGGAAACTTTCGATCACAGTCAGACATCCACACAAATCGAACAATAAGAGATTAAAATCCTCTCCGAGATAATTTCAAATGATCGTCTCACCACCAACACGTAGATGATGGACAGTACGTGGTTTTCGATGAGAATGTGCTCGATGTGATGATGATACGGATGCTGATGACATTCGTCCACTACCACTAACTAAACTACCTTGTACATTAGAATGTGATGGTTGTGATTGTGATTGTGATGGTGGTGGTCCAGGTGCTGGTACATATCTTAACACTGGTAATGTTTGTACTTTGACTGGTAGTTGTTTACGTGGTCCTAAACGACGTAGTACCGATCGCCATGCTATTATCGTTTTCATTGACCATATCCAAAATAACGAACTAATCCCAACGAATAACGACATCAAGTGGCGTAACAGGAATGGCCATAATGCCGGTTTACTATCACCTTTCAACCAATCGTCTCGATTATTGTATTCGTAGAAGATTGTTGCCATTACACAAAACGTTGGTACGACATAGAAAGCACAAATACCACCCAGAAAATCGTTTTCTTTACGTGGTGTTGGTGCTGTTAATGGTGCAGCCACTGGTGTGTGTTGTGGTCTCATCAGTACATATACACAACCGATAATTAATAGTACAACACCCAGTACTAAATAGATGAATTGCGGGATCAAAACAAGACCAAGGAGTGTTGTTGAATTATGGCTACCCACATAACAGGTTCCTGTAACAAGAATTTGAAGAAGAGAGTTAATGAGATTGTGTGGGCTGGTGTCAATTAGAGGCGGCAATTCAATTGACAGTTGAATAGGGTAGATTCCGAACATTCGTGATTTAAGAGAGAAAACGAGCCAAAATTTATTCAATTTTATTTTGCTTATATTGTTGTTGTTGTTGTTGTTGGTGGATGGTAGAATAAATGCTAATGAAGTCTAAAGTCTGTATTGTATGTTAAAAACGTTCCGGTCCTGTACTTTTTTTTCTCTCCCCGACCGTCTCTCTATCTATCTATCTGGAGATATTGTTAACTGGGTTTTGGAACTGGTGGAATTTATTAGTGTCAAGCAACAAGTCGTGAATAATGGGTCGGTTTTGTCGACCAACAAACACAAAAGCTCTCTCTCTACTCTATGCCGCTGAGACGATCACGACGAGACGCAGCTGTTTTGCATACGGACCGATTCGCACGCTTGTTACCAACCAAGACCCCTACTGCTAGACACTACATCGACCGATAACTCTTTGAACTGAATGCAAAAGATCTGGTGACAGGACATTTAAGAAGAAGAACAAGACAGAAATATTCTATTAAAGAAGATCGTTTATCAAATAACCAAAGAGGTGGTTGTTGAGTGGGTTGTTGTTTTGGAATAATCTCCCAATAGCCGACAACAACAACAACAACAAGGAGACTTTTGTATAGAACGCGCATCTCCGCCTCCATACAATACTATCAAGATTTAAATATGTTTTTTGAAAACTAGTTGTTATTGGCGATAAGTCACGATTTTCACAAAAAATAAAAAATACCTGTTAACTGGTCGGAGTCAACATCACGACGTACTAGAGCTGCTACAGTTTGGGCTGCCGGTAGACCCCAAGCACAAACATGGAGTACTGAGCCCAAATTTCGAAGTTTTTCCGGTGGCCATGATAGTCCGACACGTGCCACCCACCAAGCACACAAACAAACCCACCTGGAACAAAACAACAAATTATCAATAATAATGATTACTGTTATCAGAGACGGATTATATAAACATCTATCTATACGTGTATATCAATAAATTATCCGTGTGTAAATAGTAAAAGATCAAAACCAACATGCCGCGATTTATTAAAACCGGTAGATATCAATCAATTGTATTGCCAAATCTATAATACCCGTTTTATGTTGTAAATTGATAAGAGAAACACGTTGAGTATATCGACCAAAAAGGGGGCCCCCGGGGAAAACCTCTAAATTCATGGATACTGGTCCTATCCTCTCGATAGTCCAGTCCGACTCTGACTAGGTAAACATTAACACAGGAAGAACCAGTAACCAGTCTTGTTAACACATCCAATAAAATCTTTAAATTAGTCAACTGGTTTCAAAATAAATAAAACACCGTGTTAACAAGATCTATCAGCAAATATATACCTTTCTTGTGCAGACAAAAATTTTTTGTATAGAGCGAGAGTAGAGAACGTCTTTCAGGGGATGACAAGTGGAAAAAATTTCGACGTGCAACTAACACCCCAAAAATTAACAATACACATCTTTAACAAACCCCAACAAAGCACCAGAGAGTGACAACGGTTAAACACAATTTTTACAGGTAAAGATAAATAAAGACTCCAGTTTTTTCCCCTGAAAAAGATTCAAAAATCTGTATGAATCATCTCTTTAAAACTCTTGGAGAAAATCGTCTCGGTCGAGGCCATCAACAACCAGATGACCACAACAACATACAACATCGTGTGGAGAAGTTCTCCCTGTCGTGTTTTGATAAATACGAGCATTGTTAAGTTGGGATGTAACGGTCAACTTGTATAGAACTCTTTTGGAATTCCATTTCATCGTGTAGAGTAGTATTATAAAACCCAGACCTCATTTTTATAATCAGATTGTTTTCATACTTTACGTCCACTCTAACTATCTCTATCTACCAAATATTGGAGTTTTATAGCTAATTGACGTGATGTAATACTAAATACCATATGGTAGTTTGCATATTATTACCATTTCTTTTCTCTCTTTCTAAATATTTATCTTGTATGGGAGATTAAAAAAAAACACCACGATTGGTTCCCTCCTTTAGAAAACTAATCCGACCATCAATCGATCAAAGATAAAAATGATCGAAGCACAGGCCTGTCATACTACATGATGACTGTTGATGATTTGGTTACAAGATAGGTAATGGAACAAGTGGGGCAGATGGTTGTTAGACTTGTTTATAGCTTTGACCCATGGTGTTAATCATATAGTGATGGTTGTGTGTTTTTTTTTTGGGTAACAACCATAAAACTGTTTAAATAAAACCGATTAAATAGAAGGGAGAGATTATGTTTATAACGGAGGTATACGGTGTAAACGGGCTCATTATAAACACACACACACTAGTACACACATACGCCTGGTGAATATTTTTAGACTTTAAGATAAATAAACAATGAGTCCCGGTGATAGCAACAATCAAATTGGAGCAATAAATAGATATATACCGGAGGGGGAAAGGAGGATTAGTAGAGAGATTACTTTGAGATTGGGCCCAATTTTGCCGAACACTAATATTACGAACAACAACCACCACAACAGGTATTGTCGATATTATCGCTATGATGATAAATCATGGTATAGTTGGACGACGTGACTGGTTTCTCTCTTCCCTGTGGTTTTCTCTATACATATCCAAATGGTTACAAAAACCCATCTACTATATACCATCGATATGGCCCCAGAATCCAATTAACATTTGACGTTTTTTGAGGGGAGAGCCCTCACTTTCTCGCTACACTCTTCACTTTTCAAAAACTTAACAGCCAACAAAAGATAGTTAACATTTGTGCTGTTCATTCAAGACAGGTGAATAATGATGATGATGGTACTGATGGGTACTGATAGTATACAAACACAAGTGTACGAGAGAGATAGATAGAGTTGATGATGGAACGTAGCAGACAACCCGTCGTGAACTTACCTGCTTAACGCCTTGTTAAGGCCGGTGCAACAAAAAACCAACTATGAATATTTTACACTTGTTACAAAAGGAGCGATTGGACGACGACGTGTATATCTCTCTCTCTCTCACACACACACTCTTTAAACAACATCCTTTTTGGGTTTATTTATTACTATAAATAGTTTAAATGCTAATTCAATGGATATATTTATTGGAACCCCAACATGGTCAGTTAACAGTGTTAATAAGCACGAAGGAAATTTTCTTGGGGCACTAGTGGTAGAATATCGAGATTTAAAGGGGGCGACAACTGTTATTTGGCTCATATTTTGTGCGGGGGTGCTAGTGTGTTAGCACCCGATATAATATTGCTATTTTATAGATGGCAATAAAATTGATTGTTCCAAAACATAAATCATTTCATAATTAGATTTTGATTCGTTATTCAAAACAATATTGATTGTTTAAATTGGATTCGTTTAACAATCAACTACTACTGTATATACAGTTAGTTAAATCAATTGCTAATTGTTCGATCTTGGCTCTTGTAAAGCAATCAGTATCCTGCTGGTTATTTTTAATCGAAGCCTTTTATTCGATGTCACTGTTAATTGATACTTAAGGCTGTTAATGATCGTGAATTATTTATATAAAAACATAAACTACCAACAGTTAACTCCACTATTAATTAATTATCATCAGTTACAGGACCGCATTTACCATTAGGTGCATTAGGCGCAAGCTCTCTAGTTACAGCCAAGTTATAATTGCAAAATAAAATACCAATTTCTCAATATTAACTGAAATAAACTTGTTCTTCTGGGGCCTCATATAATGCTGCGCCTAGAGCCTTCAAAAGTCTAAATGCGATCCTGATCAGTTAGTTGATTTTTTTTTGGACTTACCAAGCATTTGCTGCCATTCCAAAATAGTAGATCATCAAAAAAACAAAGGCACAATTCACATTTGATAGACCATCATCGGGAACATCGCCTGGTATAATCCCGGATAGACAAGTCGAGATCCTGCCACTGAAGATCCGTAATCCCCAACCGGCACTAATCATACAATAACACAGTGCTAGACTAATTAAAGGTCTAGCACGGATCCGTCCACCACCAATCGTCAATGTTAGTACTGATAATAGACTGATAACGAAACAGATCAATGCCCATAATGTCACCCAAACCTGGAATTTCCCCCCAAAAAATTAATTTCAAATACTAGTTGCGCTAGTAGTACCAAGACAATTACCTCAGCAAAGTTTTGCTCATCCGCATCGAAGATACCTTGATCGGGACAATTTTTACCATAGAAATCACCATTGTCTTTACCATAATTATCGGTGAATTTGATTTTCTTAAGGATGGCAGGATCAACAGGTGCACGTATATCGATCTCTTTCGGTCCTTCCATGCACATGTGTTCTTGATTGTTTTCAATTGGAAATCGGGAACAATTTAATGCATCCGGCCATGGGAAACCGAAACCACGTAAAACTGGATAACACCGGGATCGTACACTTTCACATAGACCACGACATGGTCCAATTGGATTTGATACTTTTTCTGTACACATTGGCACATACACTGAACATAAAAATAATTTTAAATTTGAACTACAACCATATTGTATTAATGGTGTGAATGATTTTAATGTATATTCAGCATCTTGTTGTAAATCATTACCACCTAAATTTGGCATTTCAGTCATATTATAACCGAGATATTTACAAAGATCTACACGAATTGGTTCACAGGTCCGTTGACGCGGTTCCATTCGAATCCCAGCCAAATTATAAACAATCAACACAAAAATTATTGGCAATAAAGACATGTTGTTGTTAATTAAAAAACTAAATTGAGAGAACCGACGAAAATCCCACCAACCAGTCACTGAAAGTTCCTCCGATCGACTGCCGCTCTCAGCTCAGTTCAACGAATTCGTGGTTCACTAGGTGAATGCGCTGGTGCTGTTTAAAGTTGTTGCCTGTTTGCTTGCCTGCCTGCCTGCCCGCCTGGTGCTTTGGAATGTCGAGCCGAAACCGTCGACGAGCCACACCGAGATCCGGCGACTCATTCAAATGAGAACCCAACAAGACCGATTTATGTGTGTTCTCTCCACTTCAGCATCTATCTTTATCTAGTTCAACTCCAAGAGAGAGACGGGTGTCTCTACTAGTTTGGAGGTGGTCAGTGTCGTCGGCGCCAGACTGGTTCCAAGGGGTACTGATTCGATCTGATGATTGCAATCTTGACCAGATTCATACAAACTTGAGACTTTTGCCAAGAAAAATCCGAAAATTTTGAACATTTCCGCAAATACACTACGTCTCACTAAATAAACACCACCCACTCAAGTTCCGCCCCTGATTCCTGATTCCCTCCTAGAGCACGTTTGACGAATGTTTGAATGATTAGAATGCGAACAAGAACTAAACTATTTTGGGATTTAAGTCGAGTTTGACCGGATGCAATACGGCACATATGGTCGTGTCGTGGTAATGGGGGTGGTTTGATGTGAATGTATGTGTGTGTGTGTCATGGAACAACAACAAAACAGAGGTGGTGGTGTAGATTTTTCGGTAGCTTAAACACCACTCCTATAGAAAGTTATTGTACAAATATTTTCATGGGTTTTGTTTGTGTTTCTAACTACCTGAGAGAACTGTCTATCTACAATACATTATAGTACGACCAAGGAGGAGAGGAACGACCCTTTAGTAGAACTTGTTGGCTGGGCTATAAAATTTCACGATGTTCAAGATTTTTTTTGTTGTGTATAATAATTAATTGGGGTTGTATATACCATGGGTCAGGTATATAATTTCCCCAAACGGTTTTAATGATGGTAATATTTATTTTAAAAATTGGCCGAACGACTGAGAGAGATTTATTATTGAAAAATTTATGATGGTCGGTTGTTATGTTGACAACGATTCGATTATACCAATGATGGGATAATTGCAAATCATCCAACTTTAACGACTGATTATCATAAATGGCAAGAAACTAATTAAAATTCCTCCTCCAGTGGAATAGCGTTTGATGCTAAATCTTCGAAACAATGTCGGACTGGACTTCTCCCGGTTCCAACTTAGCCCTAAGGGCCAACTGTAGATTGGTTTTACTCGGGGACCAAAGTATGTAAAAATCCCTTTGTCGAGTGGAATTTTCGAGTTTTCTTCAATTTGCGTCACCTGCAAGACGACAGTACATACACTCTTTGTTTGTTCCCGGTTCTTGTTTGATATTGTTTGCGGGTTGTAAAGATTGCGCGGCCGCCGTCTCCTCTAATTTCTTTCGAGTGATATATGAGGTGGTAGCGCACGATTAAAGGCACCATTGTGTTTACAACAAACAATCCGGGCGGTGTTTTCTTCTTTTTAAAATCTTGCCGATCTCAACTTCTATCTAGCAAACGACGACCATAAATAAAACGTGTAATGCAATCCATACACAAATATACCTATATCAAAGATTGTGTGGTTTCTACACCGAAAAATTTCTTAACAAAAGACCAATTTTCCCCCATATCTCGGCACATACATGTGTATTTGTATTTGCTAAGCACCGGTAGAACACAAACACAGTCGGCTGGTTCTCTTCCCTTTTATTTCTGATTTATACAGATTTTGGATCAACAAGATTAGCGCCATTTCACCTCATCTCCGCCTTCACAATTAAACAACTTGATTGTTGCTTTGAACTGGGACCGATCCTGTTGTTAATAGGAACAGGAGGAGATGGAGGAAGTTTGAAGAGCGCATATTGTTCGAAAAATGGGAACAATTTTCGAGGATTTCTCGGTTTAATCTCATACAACATGATTGATTTACGACTTTATTTTTACGTAATTATCAAAAACAATAATAATAATGATGAGGGAATTAATCAACTTGGCATATCCATAAAGATAAATGCCCTTAGGGCCGTTTCTAACTATCCAAATCGATTTATTATCGTTGTAACAACAACAACAACAACAACAACAACACAGCAGCTGTTGAATAGAATAATATAGTATTCTATTAAGTAAAAATATAACTATAAGCCTATATTTAAAATTAACAATTTTTTTCTTTGCCAAATGTTGTGGAGGCAAAAAAGTTTTTTTAGTTAAAAATGATTTCATCAAGGTTGTTGGCGAGGACAAAGACCTTTCGATTCATCATCCGAGTATAATAAACAGGAAGAAAAAGGTTTCTACTTTTTTGGGGGGGGATTTAACGCCTCAATAATAAATCAGAAGAGTTAAATCATTTAGCACCAGTGGTATTTGATGGCACTCAAGTCAAAAAAAAGTCGTACATGTACGTAAAAGTTTGAAAACCGCCGATTTAGCACCCATAATTGATAGTTTTTCCCTAGATTTCCTCAAATTTTGTAGGCGATAAGGGCTCAAGTACGAGGCATTCTTGCACTTTTATCGAAGTGTTGAAGTTCAAGAGCGCATCGGGCCAGTTGGGGTGCTAGTGACGGTGCTACTTGTGTCGTAGTTTTTCAATTTTCAAAATCCATCTTGACTCCCTAGTCTTTTCTAACACTTTACATCCTTCTTTGTTGTTGGTTTTCCGATTGCTATTTGGAAAATCTTCCGGTTTTTGAACGATAAAGGGTGAAATAAAATTGCCGTGATAAAATAAATAGTCTTTATTATCAAATTATTATACATCTGCCTTTATAATGGCAAATTCTACATAAAAAAAGTTTAGTAAATCTACTATTTCTGTTAAGTCAACTAGAAAATTCAAGCACTAATTTTCATATAATAGATATTACCTCGATTATCTCTTCTATGTACACAAGAAAACCAAAAAAAAAAAAATCACAAAGATTCGAACTTAAAAAACTGGGTATACACACACGAAGAGGATAAGAGAAGTGGAGAAGAGAAAAAAAAACGAGTACACTTTTGTACAGCACTATAATCATGATTTATAAAACAAATACACCGCGACCATTTGCATACATCTCAGTTTATAATAAGGCAAGACGGGTAACGCCTTCTCTGCCTGTATACCTGCAGCAATACACAAATAAATAACGAGATAACTTGAAAACTCGTTAACTCTAGCGTTATTATTCTTTGTTGACATACAAATTATATGTTACAGTGGGTATGGACACACCCATTTTAGCTGGAGGATATTGGCCCCCCGCCCGCTCCACTCCACTAAAATACCATCCAACTTATTATAAACAGGACTTGGTGGAAGAAGACCACCAACAATTTTTTCAACAACAACAACAACAACAACTGATTGTATTATATAGTTCGATTGGAAAAAAGTATAATTGCATATTTGAAACATACAATCTTGATCCACAAAATAGTAATTTCCATTAAATAAAAACCAACAACAACAACAACAAAAAGTTGTTGTGTTGTTACTTGAAAATTCCATTACATTTACAATAATAAAACAACATTTTTACCAAAAAATTAGTCTCTCCATGGTTGCTGTTGTTGCTGTGGTGGTTGTTGCCGTCGCTGCTCCTGACCAAATCGACTCTGATTTGTATCGTACATGAATCGATTCGGTTGTCCTGTAGGATTATTCGGACGTCCCTGATCATAATAACCATACGTTGAATATTTATTCTGATCATTACCAATATTCGGATATGTTACTCTAGTCGATAATAAAGATGGTAATTGTGGTGGCGGTTGTTGTTGCTGTTGTTGGTAAAATGCTTGTCCCCCATAATTCATACGACTACTTGTTGGTTCTATATTATAAGCAGGTCTTTGTTGTTGTTGTTGTTGTGAAAATCCTGGATTTGTCTGGAACGGTTTCGTTTCATTACCCATTTTATTATAATTACTTGGTGTCGAATTAAAACTCCCAATAGATGGTTTTAATACATTCGTATTAATTGATATTGTTTTCGTAGCTGTTAGATTCTGAACACTACCAACAATATTTGCTAAATTTGCCATATTTACAGGTAAACTATTTAACGTCTTGGTTAAATCTTGACTATTAAAATTCAAATTATTTAATAGATTTGTTGTTTCTGCTTTCGATACATTATTCAATATATTTGTTATAATTCGTTTATTATTATCATCTTCATTTTTATCTTTATTTGATGCATTCTCATAAATATCATTTCGTTCTTTTTCCAATTCATTTTCTTCAACATTTTTCGATGCTGCTTTAACAACATCTTCATATGAATAATCTTCTTCATCTGAATCGAAATACATTTTTGTTGTTGTTGTTGTTGTTTCTGGTAGTTTTTCAGGGATTTTTTTATCATCAACTGGTGGATTTAAACTACCCATACGATTCGAAAATGGACTATTACGTCCTGAACTTATACTATTTGTATCCTTTTTATTATCAATCTTATTATTATTATTGGTGGTAGTAGTACTCGAATTATCGAGATTGACAAATTTCCGTAAACGTTCAACACGTTCCGGCTCTTGACTTTCTAATTTCTTCAAATAATTTATCAAACCATGTTGTTCTTCTGTTGATAAATCTTTAAAATTTTGTAAAAGTGTTTGTAAATCTGAATCAGATAAACTCTCCATATTACTTGTTGTAGTTGTTGTTGTTGTTGTCGTTGTTGTTTTTTCTACCAATTTTCTATTATTATCATCTTTTACCGTTGCCGATATCGATGATACTGATGATAATGATGATGATGATGGTGTTGTTGGTGGCGGTGGTGTTTTCTCTTTGATTTTATTCGTTTTCGATATCTCCTCCAAAAAACTAGCTGTTGTTATTGGTTTATTTGTACGTCTAGATGCTTCAGCCATACCAACAACAGCATTAATTAATTGTTCCAATTCTGTTTGGGTTACATCAGTTTTACCTTGTAATACAAGTGCATTAGCTATTTGTCGTGCAATTGCAGCTTTATCAACTGTACCAATACCAGGTACTTTAACTGGATCAACTTTAAAAGATTGTTGTTGTTGTTGTTTGTCATTTTCTTTTTTACGTTCACCAGCTAAATGTATTAAACTAGCTGTTTTTTTGATAGCATTTTTAAATGCTTTCTCTTGTATCGGTTCAACTAATCCAGCTAATAATTGTCCTTTTAATTTCTCTTTAACGGTTTCAAATAGGACACAATTTATTTCATTATCTAATAATGTTTCAGAACTATTTGCTTCATTTTTTTCCATTGCTAATGCATTCGATAATAAATCAATAACTTTTGGTCCTAATGAACCAAGTTTCTCCTCCAATGCTGTTAATAAACGTAAAACAGCAACAATATTAATTTCCGTATCCTCTTCTTCTGGCTCATCTATTGGCTGGTGTCGTTGTTGTTGTGATTGTTGTTGTTGTTGTGTTAATACTGGTTCTCTTGTAACATCACGCATAACAGCTGGTGGTTTATAATAATTCGGTAATTCATTACGATAACTTTTACGTTCCCATGGTAATTCAGATACAACACGTACACGTTCCCAATTACGATAATCACGTGATTTTCCATTATTATAATCATCCCAATCTTTATTACTACGACGTAATGGTGGACTACGACGACCATACGAATGTGGACTATGTGATGATACACCACCAGGACTTCTAGATGAACGCCATGGACTTCTTGATCGTCGTCGTGGAGGACTACGTGAACTACGTCGTGTAGGACTACGTGAACTACGTCGTGGAGGACTACGTGAATGACTCCTTAAACTTGGACTTTTCTCTAATGAACGTCGTACTCTTATATTATATTCACGTTTTTTATAATTCGATGATGGATTATTCTCCTCCTCCCATGGACTACGTGATCGTTTCGAACATTTCGATTCATCATCACGATCATCAATTATAATCACTTCAGGATCATTATCTGGTAATGCTGATGGTGGTATGGGTTTATTTGGACTATTACGATATGGTTCATATTTCTTTTTATTACCAGTTATTTTAAAACTAATTGGTGATGGTTCATCAATTGCTAAACGTTTACGTAATGCTTCTTTTCTTGTTTTCAATTCATCTTGATGTAATTCAATCATACGTTTATTCCAATAATATATCCATTCTGGTTTAAAATCATGTGTTGTTACATCTTTATTTTCCGATTGTAATTCTTGATAACGTTTATTCCAAAATTTCTTCCATTCATCATTATATTGTGGATGTTTTTCTGGATTCTTTTTATGATTTTTCAATACACGTTCCATATCATTATCAATTGCTTTACATAATTTTTTATATTCCTCCATTTTATCAATTTTATTTTTATTATCTAATGCCGATTCAGATTTTAAACGACGATAATTCGATTTCTCCCATGGCATTATATCGTCTCGTTTTGGTGGTGATCGTCGATCATATCTATAATACGAGAAATTATCAAATTTTAAATTAATCACAATTGAAAGGTATTTTTTTTACCTTCTTCTGTAAGGGCTACGACTCCGGTCCCGATACCTTGCCGGTGGTGGTGATCGTGATCTTCTATATTCCTTCCTATCTTTTGGCTCTTCATAATCACTTAAATCACTATTCGATATACTGGAAACACTAGATAATGATCGTCGACGATGACCAACAGCTGATGATGATTGTGGGGCGGATGAGAATTGTTTGATTTTTTTAATAGGATTTGCAACAACCGGTGGTGATGGACTTTTCTTTTTTGATTGAATCGAATCATCATCTTGATATGCACGAAAAAATATGTTGGATTAATGCTTTTCTTGGATCTCAATTGGGTGTGAATAAGCAATAATTTATCTAAGAAATCGCCGACGTTTCGCCCTCTTACGAGGACTTCTTCAGGACAATTAATTTTAGGACTTTTTGCCTTGAAGAAGTCTTTGCAAGAGGGTGAAACGTCGGCGAAAATATATATTTATATAAACAATATACCTTCGTGGATTTTAGTTAATTCTTCTTTATTTACTAATTCTTCAAATGTATAACCGGATAATTCCGAAAAATGTCGTCCTTGTGCTATCAATTGTAAATAATATAATTGATCCTTTTCAAATTTATCACCATCAATTGGCATCGGTTTTAAACGACCGAATTTCTTTTCAACTGCTTCAGCAATTTCATGTACACATGTTTGCCAATTTCTTTTATATTGTTTCGTCATATAAGGCGCTAGTGCGCGATAACATGTTGGAAAATGTTTTTGCAAATACTACAATACATTTGAAGTTAATATTCATTGGTATAACTAATGTTTATTAAATAACAAACCTGTAAGATGTGTTTGTAACTGGCTAGATGTGTTAAAACAGTCCTTGGATCACCTTTCTTATCACACAAGATACACAAATATGTTGGTTCTTTTGTTACATCATAGTCTCGTAATTCTAACAAATATTCTAATGCAACTAATGGACCAACATTGAAAGCATCCAAACGTTCCTACAATTCAAAAATACAATTAATAATTTGACTTCTTTTTCTAATTTTATATAAATTACTTGAATTAAAGCAATTTTCTCGACTTGTCCTTCAAAACCTGGTGGTACAGGTTCACCAGGTGCTATTTGTAATGTAGTCTCTTCCATTTCAGATAATTGTGATAGATTTGTTTGTTTCTGATTACCCAATGCAAGTTTATGTCGTTTACCAAGTTCATGATGGAATACCCATCCCATAACAGGACATGCACATGCATTACAATACCAACGTTCAGCACCATTAAAATATTTCAATTCAAATACACTACCATAACGACCATTTGGTAATATTGCTTTTAATGATAATAAACGTTCACGTTCTTTCTCCTAGAAAAAATATTGAATTTATTAATTGTTGACAAAAAAAAACACACGAATTAAAAATCAATTTTAACAGAGACAAAAGGAAACGAAAAATTGGAAATTTTCAACAAAAATTTGTTGAGAATTCAGAAATAGACCGCAAATTTCACATAAATTGGATAAAAATTATGGTGAAAACACCACAATTTTAATAAAATCCATTTTGATAGAAGACAATTTCAAGATTTTCACAAGTTTCTCTAATCAAAGCCCAACCACTGATCACTTTTCAAATCCCTTTTTTTTAAATTTTATCATCAAATTACTTACCTTTTTTTTAACAAATTAAAGAGAAAATCAACTAATAATAATATTTTCTAGATTTATTCACAAGAGGAAAAACTAAAAAAAATATTACCACAATTTTGTTGAATAATCTTTTTACCTGTTTTGTTGATGTTGGGAAATTTAATAAGGGTGTTTCATCCTCTGTACCAGGTGCTAATGGTTCCATTATTATCACACAAATTGCACACAAACAACAACACTAATATTCTTGATAAGACAAAAAAAAAACTGTTATTTAACTTTTTTATCACACTTCTGTAAAGAGAAGAGAAAAACAAGAAAATTCAATTCAATTAATTATCAATTGCACTTTTTTTGTTGGTTGTTTTTTTTGTTCGTTTTTGTCAAGGGAAATTTTGGAAATTTATGACTTACCTGGATTATTTTTAAATTTACCCGCCACAACACAACACAAGATGGCGTCGTATTAGTTCTTTCATTTATGAACTTTTTGTTGAAAAAATTCAATAAAAACAATCAAAAATCATGAAATAAACACCCTTTTCAGGCAATAAATTGAATAAATAAGGCGAAGGATCAATAAAATACTAGAAAATCAAGAAAATTCAAGGAACAGATCTAGACTATTTTCGCAAAATTGACGACTTTAAATCAAACTTTATCGGGAAATTTAGCAAATTTATCAATTAACTTACCTAAAATTCGATAAAACTCATCTCAAATTGATCATAATTGTTGTAATTATTGATAAAAATCGAACATACGCCTCTTTGGCTTCCTGTACTTTTTCTGTTGACAATTTTGACTTTTGACAGACAAGTATTGCCAACTTAAAGAATTAAAGGCGGGAAATCTTCCATTTTTGAAAAAAAAAACAATTAACCGGGAAAAAGTCGAAATCATTTCATATATTTACGATAATCACATTTACATTTTATCGAAATTATATCATTTGTACGTAATGTTGCTATATTAACTGGTGCAGGTAAAGGTGTCATCAAATTTTCTACAATTATATTTTGAAAATCCAAATCAAATGCTTTTATGTTACATTTAACTTGAGTGTTTTCATACATTGTAATATCGGTCTCTAATCCATCTATAAACGAGAAAAAAACGTATAAAATAAGAGAAATCTGAGTATGTTGATTATTTTAAATGGTTTACCTCCACATAATGATGATAATAAATATAGATAACGCTCACGTAGAAATGCCATCGCTTCCTGTTCTTCTGGAGATTTATTTGTTGTTATAGGAGTTTCCTCTTTCATTTTTCTAGGTTTTTTCCAAATTACGGTTTACAGATTTCCTTCTGCCAGAAAATTTCAGTTCCTAACCTCACAATTTTTTTGGAATAACAAACGTGAAGTTAGCTGCAATTGCGTTTTTGGATTTCATTTAAATAATGCAAAACGTTAAAACAATTATCACCAAAGAATCGATAAATTACGTTCAAGTAAGTAAATTAAAGAAATTTAATTAATTTATAGTTAAATTACTAGATTTATTTTAAAGACTAGCCATATGAAGTTTGGTACGAAACATACACGCTTGCCAACTTCAACTATACAAACAACTTTACAAATAAATATCTATATTTAACAAATAATTCGAAAATAATTAATATGTTTAGATATTAAATCCAGCTTTCCTCATACATTCTTTATGAGCTTCTATTAAATGTTGACAATTTTCTTCACCATTTTCAATTATACTGCAATACAAAAAACATTATCTATTAAGAAAAACTAACAATAATAATAATAATAATAAATAAATAAACAAACCAAGCATCTCGAGCTTTTTTCGTTTCAGGACAAGCACAACATGGTTTCAACTTTTTCGGTTCTTGTGTTGTTGGTGGTGTTGCTGTTGAAGCGGCCTCAACTTTTCCATTAGCATTACCCATACCTTATCTACGAATAATAAATTATACTAAATACAATAATTTGCATTTAATCAATAGATAATTAACGGAAAAATACCGAAATTATTTTTGAACTTTCCACTAATACTTAACCTTACTTTTTCCAAAAAAAATTTAGATGTCAAGGTAAGGTCACTCTTATGTAATCTGTCACGTTGGCAAACCATAATTACAACCACTATCAGATGGCGCCACAGTGGTACCGTTACAGTAGGCATGTTCTTAAATCCAACAAAATGTATGTGACGGAATCACAAATCCTAGAAATTACACTACATATTACACTATATGTCTATCCTTATTCCTATCGCAAATTCATATCTCTGTTCTTTACCTACTGAACTTATCTACTATTGTTCGAGCTTATCAGCTGTAAATAGGTGGGGAGAAGATGAAGATGTGGATTTTCATTTGAATTGTGTTTGACTGTCAAAAAAAACTGCTTAGAGATAAAGATGAAGATGAAGAGTTGCGCTCGAATTGCACCCAATATCCATTTAAGGAGCAGAGTAAGCACAAGAACAGAGCATGATAGTTGAATGATCGCCATTACACGATACAATGGGATTCTTGCATTGGGATACACGTGTCGATCACACACTTTTGTCACTCCACTCCTAAAATGTACATATTTTGTACTTCCTCCTCCTCATCCACCACCTCCTAAATAAAAGATAATAGAGAAGATTATACCTAGTGCCCTTATTCACTTTGCATCCGGAGCTAATACTGCGCTCTTGTTACACTACTGCGAGTAGAAACCAGAATTATGCCACTCGGGGAATGACATCACACCAGCGCTAGATGCCGTCAACATTTTCTCGGGATTTAAAAACGCGCGGTTTTTCCCGAGTGAAACTAGCGCCCTCTCTTATTGGATACTCAAAAAAGCAACCAAAAAATCTGTACTACCATGGTACTACCAACCTAACAACGATAAATATTTGTTGTTAAACTGTTGAACTTTGTGATAACAATATTTTTAAATTGAAAAACTGAATTAATCAGATTGTGTAATAGAATTAATGATAATTCGATAAAGAAAATATGGCACAAACAAAAAATGATAAGGTAATACAATTATTTAGTAATTATAATAAAGAATAAATAATTAATTAATTTTTTCTGGGGGTGTTAATTGTAGGATAATGAGAAACAGCAACGTAATCAAATTTGTGAACAATTCCATCGAATTATATTAAATACAATCTTATGTATTCGATATTATATCGATTTATTAATTGATAAGATATTTAGTATTTATTATAAACCGAAAAGACAATTTATTAAAAAACCCACAAACCCATTGGTACTGGAAAGTGTCCAAACAATATCGAAAAAAATCCAAAAACACGAGATAACCTGTGAAGAAGTTGTACGTGCATTTATAGATCGTATCAAAGATATTAATCATATTTTAAATGCTGTAATTGATGAACGTTTCAATGAAGCACTACAAGAAGCCAAACAATTAGATAAAGATATATCAAGTGGTAATATAATCGATGTGGATTTTAAACAGAAACCATTCTTGGGCATCCCGTTTACGACCAAAGAATCCACATCATGTCGTGGCTTATCAAATACATTCGGTTTATTAAATCGTAAGAATCGTAAAGGTACATTTGATGCTACAGTTGTTGAAAATATGAAGAAAGCCGGTGGTATATTGATAGCTGTCACAAATATACCACAATTGAATTTATGGCAAGAAACCAGTAATCCGGTTTATGGTATTACGAATAATCCATATGATAGTACTAAGAATGTTGGTGGTTCTAGTGGTGGTGAATCAAGTATTATTGCAGCTTGTGGATCACCTTTAGGAATCGGTTTGTGGTAGTTTCTCTCAAAAAAGTCACAAATTAACAATTTTTTTTTTAAAGGGAGTGATATTGGTGGTTCTATCCGAATACCGGCATTTATGTGCGGTATTTTCGGCCATAAACCCACCAGTGATCTAATATCAACAATGGGACTAACTTTCCGGACTGGTAAAGAGAAGAATACCATGGTGGTAGCTGGACCGATGACTAAATATGCTGATGATTTGAAACCATTCCTTAAAGTCCTATTAGGTGGAAATGTTGATAAATTGAAATTAGATCAACATGTTGATTTGAAACAATTACGAGTATTTTATGTTAATAATCCGAAAGATCTACGTGTCAGCCCTTTTAGGGACGATATGAAACGGACAATATATCGGTAGTTGGTTTACTAAACGTGTATACAACACGGGGAGATTTGTCTCTCCCTACGTAGACACAGTCTGATGGTTGTTTTTTTTTTTTTTAGGGTTGTTAATCATTTTGTCGATATTCTACCACAAAAACCCCAAGAATTGGAATTGAATGATTTGAAATATGGTGGTAGATTGTGGCGTTATTGGATGACACAAGAACCGAATGCAAATTTCTGTCGTGATATTGCTAATCGTGAAGGAGAAGTCCGGCCAATTCAAGAAATTCTAAAATATTGTTTTGGTAAAAGTGAATATAATGCCGCCGTTATGGCTAATTTAATTAATAATTTATTACCAAAAGAGAATGCTAATTGGGTTAAAGAAACAACAAAGAATTTACAACGAAAATTGACTGTAAGTTACACGTTTTTTTTTTAAATTTGGGTAAGAAAAATTCTTATAATCCGAGATATTTAAAGGATCTTCTTGGTACCGATGGTGTTCTATTATATCCATCAGCACCATGGGTGGCTAGTTACCATCATACATCACTATTAAGACCATTTAATTTAAATTTGTTTTGTATATGGAATGCATTAAAATTCCCAGTAACACAAGTACCATTAGGTTTAAATAAAGATGGTCTACCATTTGGGATACAAGTAGTCGCAGCACCATATCAAGACCATTTATGTTTAGCTGTTGCAAAAGAATTAGAGACGGCTTTTGGGGGATATGTACCACCATTTGATACCAGCAAATAGAATTCTAGCAAATTACCAATGGGTTTATGGGGGAAATTGCTCAATTTTTATAAAAGACATGGTGGTGGTGGTGGTGGTGGTCATGAAATATATTTTAATTGAAATTTATGTTAATTTTTCATTTTTCCTGTTTGAAATTTCGCGCCAAATTCGAGTGAGACCAAAAATTTTTGAATGAAATTTTGCGCGGGATATTTAAATCTACAACAACACCACGGTGTGTTTCATTTGAGAAAACTTCAATAACTGTTGATAAGAGCGTCGTATTAGCGTCGTGACGTTATTATTGGTTGGTGATAAGGAATGCGCGCGCATTTATCAGACGAACCGGCGTCGACGACACACACACACACATACATACAGAGAACTGCACACACACTTAACTACTAATACAGAGGCACAGAATTCTTGTTAATATTTGTTGTTCACATCATATATAACTCAGAACAGAGAAGTTACATTCCACATTTTTATTCTAAATTCGGTCGGTGGGTATATATTTAGAGTATGAACAGTAGTTGTTGGAGTTTTCATTTATTGACAATTTAATTTTTTGAACTTGAAAACTTATCGTTTTGTATGATAAAATACAGACCGGGAAAAACAGCAATAATTGATAAAAAAATTAAATAATAAAAAATTGAATCTTACAAGAGATTAATAAACATGAGTACGAACGGTGTTCAGTATTTCGAAGGTGTTGAAAAATTACTAGAGATATGGTTTACTACAAGTGATATAAATGATGATAAAACAGCTGATTTACGGAAAATACCCAGGTTTGTTGTTTTTGAGTACTCTAAGCCCCCCTCCTGTTTTTTTTATTGTTAAATAGAAAAATGAAAAGACCGGCAGGAATTTTGTGTGGAAACACTAGTCTGTCCAATAAATATGATAAAGATAGAGAGTAATATCGCGGAATTCCGCTAAATGACTCAGCCTGTCACCATTTAATGTCGATTTATTTAAAAATTAAAACCCTCTTTTTTGTATGTATGTTTTCTGTTTTCAGATCTCAATTGGAGACACTTTTGAAGATTGTCCGATGCGAAATCATCAGTTTCATGAAAAACGAGCAAGTTGATGCTTACGTTCTGAGGTGAGTGATTTTTTGAGATTTTCCCTAAAAAAAAAAAAAAATTGCAACCGTGGTGGAATTGACTGGATTTCCTCGATTTAATATGTCAAAAATTCTACAGGCAATTTCCAGTGCACACTATGATGTGTGGTGTTTTTTATAGGAAATCCGAAAAATTCCACCACGGTTATTGTTATTATTATGTAATAGCAATGTCAAGGATTGGTAGTTTATGGTTTTCGTAATATA
>JAZBHA010000858.1:22856-39643 GCA_037464855.1 Iselma pallidipennis | reverse complement strand
TAGAAAAATCTAACTTTCGAACTATTTTTTTAATTATTATTATTATTATTATTATATGTGCCATTAACTTATAAAATTTATGTATATTAAAATCATAAAATGTACATATTAGTGTTATTGTAGGGTATTGTTTGATAAATATATGATATTTATTTATTAATTTTTCTTTTCTGTATTTTTTTTCATACACGATAGTGATAAATTATTATAGTAAGAAGAAAAAGATGCAGATAGTCTTCGAAATAATGAATAGGTATGGTATAGGAACAGACATTGTCCGCTGTTATGAAAGTCCGTTTGGTTCAAAAAGAACTTCAAACTAGGGATACTTGAGAAGAAGGGTTTGACAGACAAGCGTCACTACACGGATCGTGAAAGGACCATCTGTTACATGAATGGTTGCAAAATACTGGTATATTAGCGGTTAGTCGTGATACAATGCCGTTTTTAGAACCACCACATTCAACAGTGCATGCGCAAGGCCGCCAAAATTTACCCAGACATGAAGAGCACATTTCTCTTTCTCTGGGTGCAGCATGCTCAATATTACAAGCTGAATTAATAGATATAATGACCTGTGCACAGGTGGTGATGTCGATAGTCTACAAAAACAGACAAATCCACATCAAAACGGAGAGCCAAGTGGCGATGACTGTAAAAATAACATATAGACCAGTTCGAAAATACACTGTCTTGAATGGGCTTGCTGAACATAACAAGGTTACCTTACAATGGGTGCCAGCTCATCAAGGTATTATAGAAAATGGACAAATGGACCTTTTGGCAAAAGGGCCCACCGCTGATTAGATTTGGACCCTCATGCGGTGTCGTAGATGCGGATGTACAGAGGGTTATAAGAGAAGAAGTTATTGAAGAAGAAGCACTACCACTACTAGGAGGGCTTACCAGGAATGCTTTCATCGGGACTACTACCTGGGCCTGAGAAGAGGAAGATGAAACTTCACTTCACATTTTATGCCACTGTGAGGCGCGATGAATATCTCACTCCTGGAGACAGCAGAGATACTCCCTCTACTAGAATCCTGGACTTCATCAAATCCACATGCATATTGAGGGAACATAAATTGCCTTTCAAGGTCCCATAACGGGTGTACAAAAGGCCTTAAAGGCCGCAGTGCAATAGGACTTGAACCACAACACGCTTTGATGCATATAAAAAGCCGCTAAACCTCAAATATGGTCGTAAGCACAAAGGCAAAATATATCCTAATGTAAGAATCGCTACGTAAGCTGTAAGCATTTCCTTCAACATACGTCATTATCATAAAAACTTCACTTCACAGACTTACGTTGTCTTTATTTTATTATCACTTTTACAATCTGGTTATGGCCTTGTTTTTATAGTTTGCGTTCGGTCATCCGAGTCCGTTCCCGTCTTTGCCTTCGCACTTCATTGGTTCTTTCGAGAAAAGAGCGCAAAAAGTTGTTTCTGACTACAGTATTTGATGTTTTATGAGTCCATGCTACTTTTGATTTTGATGTCTCATCTGTTCTTAAATTCTGATCTGAATTGGTCTTTTTGTTCCTGCAATTTATGATTCTCCGCATTTGTAAGATACTTCGTATATACAGTTAGTTGCTTGTGCCCTATGAGTGGAGGCGACCCCAAAATGTTCTCCTGCATTTGAAAGCTGTCATGATGTTGAAATTTCTTGCTATTCTTTATATTTTTGTCGATATTCCTTTGATATAAGGTATGCTAATTAATTTGGTGTCTTTTCTCTTGTTGTCTCGCCGCCTTGTTTTGTCCTTAACAGGTGGCTATTGTGTTTTCTTCAAATTAGTTATTTCTACAAGGGGGTTGTTGCTTTTCTAGAACGGGTTTTGGTGATGCCTCGCTTGCTGATTTTTGATTGGCAGAAGGCACCACACTAGTATATGTATGAATAAAAGAATATCTACCCCTGGGGTAGCTAGTTGAGGCAAGTAAAGATCAAAATACGAAAGTCCCAGTGCCGGACTAGACCGGGCTATGAGGAGATTTGCCTCAGGGACCAATTTGGTTTTGGAAGCCACTGGTGGTGTCTTGAATTTGTTTGCTTTGGTACAAAATATGGACAGTGATCTAGAAGGAAAATAAGTTGTAAATAATATAAATCAGGTTTTCCCGGGACCAAGGTACTCCAGCCAGGCCCTAGAAAATTCCACTAAACCTTCGAACGCAGGTACCATTAGAGATCACTGTTTGTGCTACTGAGTTGCAGCCTTGCAGGGCTGGTTATGGGTACTCGGCTGCCTTCGTGCCATCCACTTTTGGCCGCCCCCTATAAACCCATTTTCTAAATCTGGTGTTACTTAAAGATTTAAAAATGGTTGACGTATTAAATAGTTCTATGGAAAAGAACAAAGGATAATGAAAAAATATGTAAATGCAAATAATATAAAAAATTTTAATCACCATATCTATGGGGTTTTACAGTCACCATGAGTTGATTTATGACAAACATCTGGGTCGTTTTTCTGTTTATCTTGAGAAAGACCAACTGAATAAAGTCCTTTCAACTTTTAAGGAGTAAAGCATTCCACAACAACGGAAAATCTCAACGGGGGATGCTTTAGGACATTCCTCAAATATGCAACACACCCTCCCAACAGAAGAGAACAATGGCCACTTCCACCTTTACAAAATTTCATGCGATGGGGACTTTTAATTTGACGTTTTTGCTGTGGTGAGGGACGACTGTGCCGCCTCTCATGTACCGAATGCGTGTAGACTACTTTGTCTATCAGGAGTTACCGTTTCATGTGTCATTTAGCGTCATGTCGCCCTTCTGTCCCTTAACAGTTACGAGATAAGTGCTTTCATTGAATTAATGGTAATTTAATGTGTCTTACCCGGAATATTATGAATGTTTCCTAAATCCATTTCCATTTCGAGCATGAAAAGAAAACTCTGATATTTGAATTGTTAATTTTATTTTACATTTTAGTGAAAAACCGATATCTACATCACAGCAATTTTTAAAAAAACAATCCCAATAATTCGAATTACGAAGAAATTCCTTAAAAAAAGTAAGATACACATCGAACTTCAATTCGAATTATCGGAACCTATAATTTAAGTATTTCATTCAAAAACTAGTCGGCTCTATATTTTTCATCGTCCCTTAACCATTCAGAATATTCAAACAATTTCTGGTACCAATAATGAATAATATCATTCAATTTTCCACATTCACCACCATATTCATATGGTAAATATTCTTTTGGTATAATTTTATATAATGATTCTAAGCCATTAAAATGTACTTGTATACGTCCTTTTAATTTCTCCGACATAAAACTTTTGAATATTTTCAACACAATATTAATATAAATTGGTGCATGGATGAATTCTAAATTCTTCGGACGACAATGATAATTCTGCCATGCATACACCAGTTTTCTAATCATATTTGTTGTTAATTGTCTGGCATGTTTCAAACCAATACTTTCCATATCAAATATAGCAATAACACCATAGATTTGTGCAAATTCAATTTCACGACATGCTATATCTAATAATATAAAGCCAGTTTTAAAGACATCATCTTGTTTATGATAACATGGATTGTGTTTACCAGGACGGATGATAACAATCATCTGATTATTGTATTGTTTCAATAATGGTATGAAAACACCTAATTTTGTTAATTCTTGTATTTCATTTAATAATGGATTACGATTGTAGAACCATTCCGGTGAATCTTTACGTAATTTATAATAATTTTCTAGTTTCTTTTTTGTACGATCTAGATCAAATTTACAACCTCGCAAAAATGGTATTAGTGCTGTTTCATTTGTATTGATATGAAAATGTGAATTATTCAAAGCCCATTGTTTCAGTTCGTGTAAAGATTCTTGACGCGAAATTTCAGTTTCATTTAAAATTTCACAACAATATTTACGTGTTTCTTCATCTAAATTAAATTTATATTCAGACATTTTTATTTTTTTTTTTAAAAACACACTTTCAAAATGCACAGTGTAGACTTAAAGTCCAGTAAATACAAACAAATATTATATTGTATTATTATAAAATCAAGGCTAAATGACGACAAAAGAGAATTTTTTTATAAAAAAGAGTGATGATGCCAGGGACGTACCGCTACCTACCTGGCAAATTACTGATAAAGGACAGGATATTCAAAATAATACCCACACAAGATACGATGAATACGTTCTCCCCATTTAATAAATAAATAAGAGCAAATTGTAACAAAGAACGATTAATTGAATTTTTTTAAATTTAATCTACGCCTCTGCACTTGAAGTTCATTATTATTAACTGACGTTCAATTAAACAACACAAAAACTTGATTGCAATTTTAAAAACTACATAGACATCAAAGATCACTTCTAATCTATTATAATACTTGTGTGTATTTTTTTTTTTAATTTTCTAACACACTGCATTAATAACGTAAAGGCGCGTCCACATTGATAAAAATTTACGATGTGTGTTGAAAGATGGAATTCAACACAGAAATTTTCGCCGCAAGAGCGGCTCTAGAGGTTGCTCAAGATAGGAGGCCGGTAGAAAAAAATCAACTGAATTATCTGAATTTGAAGCTGATAAAAACAATACTTATTGTTAGTAGGTATATTGTAATACAAGTGCGGAAAGGGCTTCATTGCAAAACGAGTGTGTGAAGTGATGGCAAAAAAATTCAATTTTTGTACAGCGGTAGAATTAAAAGTGGTGGATTTGAGAGTTTTTTATGATATAATCATTCGGTGCAATTCAAACGCAAATCTTTATCTTCATCTTCATCTTCTCCCCACCCATTTACAGCTGACATGAATACGCCTAAGGAGCGAGAAGAAGATAAAGATGAAGATGAAGATTTGTGCTTGAATCGCACCGTTTATTTTGATAGATTTTCCATTTATTCTCCAATATGCAATAAATGATCTAAAGTTAATCCGCCAGTGATTCAGTGAGGCATAGGCGTACGGAATAATTTATGTTGGAGAGCTATTTGATTACGCATAGTTCTCTATTATTTTGTGTTATATTCACCTGTAATGATACACCTCTGACTGAACGTTGCTTAGAAACGCGTAAAATAAAACGCCGAATATTATCCTACTGCGCATGCAAGATCTCGCCACGACTGTTGGCGACTACAGCACGTTATGCGCTGTGCGCTGATGCTCAAAACATACGTTTGTTAGGCGCACTGCAACGTTTAACGATTAACGCGCCCGCGTTAAATGTCACGAGAAGTTTTGCTTGCGCTCGCATGCAGTGAACACGTTCGCACTGACATTGGAATAGGTTTACCAACGCACGCACAATCTTGAAAACAATACAAAACGCAAATCTTTAACAATGTGGACTCGGCTCCACAAATTAACATTCGGTTCGTTCATTAAAATGACTTTTACCAACAACAATTAAGTTTAGCTGCACTACTGATAACTGAAAGGTAAATTTAACAGAAACTAGTAAAAATTGACCCTAACTCTAAACTGGATATAACAATTCTTTCTGTCTTTATTATTATTATTATTATTATTATTATTATTATTATTAATTGTTAAGTACTTTTTCGTCCGTATTTATATTGAAATTTAATTTGTCCTATCTTTGTTATTGTCGTAACATTTGGCAACCATTCAATTATAAATGGATTATTGATATTATCGCTTTCATCAACAGTTGATTGACCAACATTTAAGAAAAATATAAACGTAGATTTTTTTATGTCATTCTCGTTATTTTCTTCATATTCTTCAATAAAATTACCATTTTCATGGATGAAACGTTTAGATATTTTCAGTTTTACCTGAAAATAACAATATTCCATTTTGTATAAAAATGTTAACGAGATTAAATAGTACTACTAATTGTTTTTATAATTAATTTATTGTCACTCTCTGAAGTGATATCCTTTTTCAAATACCATAGACCGGGGTTGTTTCGGCCATCAAAAGCATTTTTGTTACTCGTGAGTGTGTAGTAAATTTTGTGACTGTTTCGAGGTTTTCGCCGTATCTTGACAGGGTATCTAAATACCCTGTCAAGGTTCTAAAACCTTGTGACGAACTTACCCGTTTGGGTAAAATCAATCATTTATGCACTGAGTGACGAAAGTTCAAAAAATGGTAGGCGAAACAACCCCGCGTTCTTTGCAGGTCTGTGTGCGGGACTGCGGGAGCAGGAACAGGAACGAGTTTGATGAGAGACACGAACCTGTGGCGGCATGTGGAAGCAAATTACCGCAGATGTGTGTGTGCTTCCATACCCTGCCACAACCTCTTGTCCCGTATTGCGTTCCATCCCGTTCCTGCTCCAGCTCTCCCGTATTGGTTTGCGTACACCTTCAAGCAGTGGTTTCCAACCTTTTTGTGCCTGCGCCCCCCTTTAAAAAAAAAACATTGTTGCGTCCCCTTAATTTTTCTAACAATCTAATTTCATCAATACTCAACTGATATCTATTCGACTTTTTTGGTTTCTATTCGAAAATGATATTTTGGAAACAGCTGCATGCCCCCCTTGCAACAGCCTCGCGCCCCCCTAGGGGGGCGCGCCCCACAGGTTGGAAACCACTGCCTTAAAGCGTCAAAAATTACTTCTCATTCTTATACCACGCTTGAAAGAAATTTTCGACAGTTTCAAATCGTAAGTAAGCGGAACAGCCTGACTATAGTCTGTTTTCCGAGTCATGAGCTAAATGGTCATAAAATTTCGAACTAGTACGAACACTCATTATTGTACCTATCTTTTTCTATCGCACATGTAAAGCTTGGTTACTTTCAATGAAGCACAGCGATTCAAGTTAAGCTGTACGTTCAGTAGAAACGAAAGTGTGTAGCAGATGTTTAGTAAGGGACTACCTAGAAGCGTATGTCGGTGATAGTAAAAGCAAAGTCAAACATAGAGTAGGCCGCATCAAGTTAAGCTGTACGTTCAGTAGAAACGAAGGTATGTATCAGATGTTTAGGAAGAGACTACCTAAAAGCGTATGTCGGCGGTAGTCAAACATAAACAACTGAACCAGTGGTTCCACCACAGCCCTACCAGCAGCATCAATGTTTTGGTTCATACAGATGTTTTATGATCATTTAGCTCATGAGTCGGGAAACAGACTATACTTCTTTAAAACGATTGCTATATACGTTCAGAAGTTGTATTTCTATGTTTTTGCTAGTTCATGAATTAGTATGACCAGAAAAATACAGTAGATTGTCGAGCAAGTGTATCAAGTAACTGCGACATTTACTGTACAAACAACTTACAACAGTGTCTTACTGAAATCAAAGCTACTGATACGCACACATATCAATATTCCATTTCTTTGCCCATGTTTTGTATTACTAGGATAGGATGTTTCAGATCAATGTTTAGACCAGTATTGCTCAACCTTTATTTTTTTCTTGGTGGTGCACTTTGGGAGAACAATTTTCACGGCACAATGTACTAATTTTATGTAATGCAGGTGATTTTGGGTTTAACGTAATGTTAATAGAATTTCGCGACACACCGGTTGGGAAACACTTTTCTAGAGTTTCGATTGAAGCATCCTTTACACCAACTTGAATATCTTGAGATATTCGAGTTCCTGGCGGTTCACAGCGAAGTGAAGACTAACAAGCAAAGGGCTAGCAGGCTATACTGAACTTTCGCTGTCGTCGTAGCAGTGATGACTTCGCATTGATGTGAGGGATACTTAATACACACAGAAGGGCAAACGCATAAAACTTTAACGCTATAAAAGTTGAATAGATTTCTTCTCCTGTGTTCCAAGCTTACAATCTTTACCTTTGCGAAATGCCTAACATGCTCACAATCAGTATAAGGGATTTGATAGAAGCTGTAAAATATTACCAGCTCTACAAAAATTAGTTATTAAGGCCGCATTGTTTTTTAATTCCATTAATCTGTTTTTTTAACGCTCCCAAAAGACACCATTGGAAGTATTAATACGAATCCAACTGTAAGCTGTCGCATTAAATACCGCAAGTTACTTGTTAGTTTATCTCACACCCAATGTTTCTCAAATCAATTTTAGGGTGGAACCCTTCTTTTACCTATTAAAATACCAGAACCTTTATTAGGTAATGCAAAAAAAGACAAGCCTTATATCTATCAGGTATAAAAACATTTGAGAAACACTGGTCTATCATCTTGAAAACTATAGAAATATTTGGTAAACTCACATCAGCAGTATCAAAAATTTGTTTAACATGTAAAATATTCATAATTTGGTATAAATTCGGATATTGTTGATTGTCTTTATATATATCTGGAATTCGTTTTAAGAATTTATCAAAGAAACTCTAAAAAACAACAGACAAAAATCATTATAAAACATTGAAACAATTTAGCAAAAAACAAAGATACCTGAGGAATTGAAAAATGCAATGTATTAAGATTACCATAATTTTCAAATTCCATAGTTTGATTAATTGATTCTGTAACAAAACTCAACCAATTAAGGAAATTCCATGATGGTTCTTGTTGTGTTTGCTTATCGTAATTACTAAACTCTGTATCATTTTCTAAAACTTTAATATGTACAGGAAAAATTTTTGGTGCCAATGGTTTGAATTTCTTTAAAATTGTTGTATTACAACATTTTACTCGTTTTTCAACGATCTGTTTAGAATTTGTATTATTTTTAATAGGATTTAATAACTTATCTTCTACTTTTATATTCTTTGGTATTTCATCACTATCAAGATGATTATCTAGAAATTGAAAATTTTATCATTACTATTATTATTACAGTGTGATCTACAAAATTTGTGGTCAAACGTATGTCCTTAGACTCGTGATAGATCAGTTTCTTAAGTCGGCTACACACGATCTGACGTGGTTAGGTCAGGTCAATATCAGGTCATGTGTAGGATTGTCGCCTGACAAAATTGTTTATCTTTTTTGTCGGGCGAGTTGGATGACTGCCAGACCTGACCTGACGAAATCAGGTCATCTGCTATCTTCATAAACAATACGCCATGCTCGACAATTCAAACTAACTGACCATATCAGGTGTCGTGTCAGGATGTGTATATGTAACGGACTGATTTATCAGACGCCTTGTCACGCTGACCAAGTCAAATCGCCATCTATCCAGCGTTTAGAGTATTTTTAATGACATTAACCTAACTTAATATGACAGTTTAGCAACGGACGATCAAGTTTCGACATACGTTCCCTACCTCATTCATAAATTTTGTAGATCATACTCTATGTAAAATATAGTAATTATAAAACCTTCTGTAGGAAATTCGTAATTAATAAAATATTTAAATTCTTCTGAATATTTTGGATCACCAGCTAAGGCACAGATACATGCATAATAATGTACACATTTATATTGAATATTGTTGGATTTCTCTGAAACTTTACAATAAAATCATTATTACTATTATTATTCTTATTGTTATTGGTTTAAGGAATTACCCATAAATTCTGTACAACTACAATAATATTTATCATAGATTTCTCTGCCTTTACTACAAACGAATGTAAAATGTAAATATCCTAAAGGATGTTTCGGTGTGACTTGACATTTAACAGCCATCACAGTCCTAGATATTCGTTGTACTAATGGCCCTTCCTTCTCTATTGCCAACATCCATAATTTCTCTTTAACATTTCCATTAATTTGTAATAAATCAAAAATTTCCTGTTTAAATTGTAATGGTGTCGCTATATTACGACTATTTATTGCTGAATCAATATGAACACATAATAGTGATGTTGATTGATTTGTGGTGTCAGTCGTTTCATGCCATTTTAAAATCGAATCATCAAATATCCTTTGACAGGAATCAACAAAACATAATGCATTCTCTGATAAGACATTCTTTAAAACATCCTTATCGTCATTACCTTCATCATTAGCCCCATTATTATTATTAATATTATTGCTGTTATTATTATTATTATTATTATTATTTGAATTTTGTAATGGAAAATATGGTAATTGTACAAAACTGCGATGATCTGGACCTGTATCACGGACACGTACTGAATATATATGTCTGACAATATTTGATAAACGTACAGCATCTAGACTAATACGTCTCTTATCAGCATAATCTTTTAGGATTGCATCACAGTTTTTATTTTTACATATCATACCACGACAACCATTATATGTACCACATTTTGGGCATTTCTTTACACCACGACGTGTAGCACGACCTAAATCACCTAATATTATTATTGGATCAGATGGTAAATCGAAATTTGTTTGATTTGATAGATTCTCCATTTTCTAATTGATATACAATCATTGAGTTTTTATTTCAAAATTTTGTGGGGGACAAAATTGTAAAATTTATTTAACATAACCTTGTTTTGTCAAACTGACAGTTACATAACCTATACGAAAAAAAAAACGCAGTCGTCTATCGATCAGATTGTAAGCTGTTGGTCATATCTAAAGATGGGTTTACATGAGTCAACATTGAGTTGTTCAACTAGAGCTGCGTTCGTCCAGACAATTCTAAACACACTTTTTGATCCCGTGCACTCCAAAGCGTTCGATTACTATTTTGGAGGCGAAAGGAGTTCACTTTATTGCGTTCGACGGGTACAAAAAAGTGCGAATAGTGCTGGCAAAGCTGTACAGGCATGCGCAGTAGTATGTTTTTATATGATGTGCCGCCAGAGGCTATGTCGTACCGGTTTGTAATGGTTGGTCAGTTTTTCGTTCACAAACACTATAAGCTGATACATGTTCGCCAATTTTCATCTGACCCTATTCACTTCTTCGTCACGTGCTGCTTATAGCGCTGGGCGATATTAGAATTTTGATGATCGACAATATCGATAATTATCGATATATCGGAGTTTCTTGGCAATTCGATATTGTATAGATATATCGATATAAATATTTATCCATCGATAACTAAATTGTTAATAAAGTACCGACATATCGACAAAAATTAATAACTATTTACAGTCTCAACGATCGCTGCTTTGTATCCCACTATGCCTACGTGTGAGTAATTACCAATATATAAAAAAAATATCGATAGCTGTCGACATAAAATATCGAAAGATATTGATATCATCCATCGATATTTTGATATATCGACAGTTATCGATACTTCGATATAACGATAAAATTTAAAAGTCATATCGACATACGATATATCGGTATTCTTATCGATATATCGAAGATCGCGCCCAGCTCTAGCCGCTAAAACACAAAGCACCATACCAACACCTAACAATCGTCCCGAACGCAGCTTAAGACTGACAACCATTGATAAATTACTGTAATTTATCAATGCTCACAACTAGTTTGGTATTACTTACAATTAATACAGTAGGTAAACAATCAGTATAACTGTATTAGGGACTACGCCCATTTAATATCATGTCCTTTTTTTGCAAAAGTGTGGTTCCTTATGGGTAGGGGTGAGCAATATCGTAGGTTGAGTATCGATATTCGATACTATCGACTGTACTCGATACCTTCAAAATATCGACGAAATTTGAGTATCGATACAAAGTGAACGATACCAAGAAATTGCAGTATCGATACGATTATTGGAATATTTACTAAAAATATATCAATTTAATGCTTTTGAAACGTATTATTACACTTCGGTCCTTCTGATAGGTACTTCCGATACTCCCGATATTTTGATACTCTTGATACTTCGATACGATACTCTCAAAAGTATCCAACGTTATTTTTTTTGTGGTATCGATATTTTGCCCAGCCCAACTTATGGGTTCATTCCATACATAGACCTTTTTTCGAATACGCTAATCAGAATCAATCCGAATGTGATTGTCGAAGATTCGCATTCTTATGCGTGCTTTGTTTTTTAATAATGGAATTGTTCACGTATTCATTCATACAGCCTCAATCCGAATCAATCTGATATACAGTCCATTGGAATCATAATTCGGGCAGACGATAATTTCTTCTAACTGATTCATGAATCAATAACAAAATAAGGCTCATTTCGGACCAAGCAATTCTTCATCTTCCCGCCACCCATTTACAGCTGACAAATTCGGCCAATAATAGATAAGTTTACATAGTAAAGGACAGGGATATAAACTTGCGATAGGAAAAAGGATAGACATACTATGCGGCTATTTGTGATTTGAATGTCCGACTTAAACTTGCTGGGCGGAGCAAGCAAATCCTTAAAGAGTGAGAAAAAGATAAAGATGAAGATTTGCGTTTGAATTGCACCGAATGTCTATCTTGTGGAGTTCATTTATACCTTCCTAGCACATTGCCAAGAATGAAAACTTCTTTTTCTATCACAGGTTACACTCATAAAGAATGAAGAGCGGAAATGGAATACTTTGCCCACAGGAAAACACTTGGCTAGTATTTCAACTGATTTAATAAAATTTGAACGTCTTATTGAAAATCACGCTCAACTCTAATACCTTCATACTGCATTTCCCAAACTATGTTCTGCGAAACACTGGTGTTCTATCAAAATTTCGCGATTTGTGAAGTGATCCGTCGTAGGAGAAGTCTGGAAAACGCTGCCCTAATACATGCTAGGGCTGGGCGTGATTTTCGACATACAGAATTATCGATAATTATCGACAACTATCGATACTTTATATTGACTTTTTTAAAATCTCGATAATTATTAAGAGTAACACGTAGTCGTACCTGGATACGAAGCATAGATAATTGAAACTACAAATAATTTTTAATTTTTGTCGATATAGGATCAATGAAATATCGATATTCTACATATCTATATTCTACATTATCGATATTGTCGAAGATCGAAATATAGAGATTCAAATTCCAATATCGCCCAGCCTTGCCAGCTTTGGATATTAAAGTAAAATCGGTTTTTTTTTGAATAAAAAAAAACTTTTGTAAGTTGGATTTGTTTTATTCATATTTACAACATTACGAGTCACACACGAAAAATATCGAATCACATAAAAAAATGTTTATAAATTTTTCAAGAAATACAAAACTTCTGCTAATTGATCTTTATCGAGTTCGTATAGTGATTTTCGTTCAATTCCCATAATTTCATTAAATTCTTTATCAATTTCTTTATCGTTATTCTCCTCATCATCATCATCGTCGTCATCATTACATTTTTTGATTTTTCTAAATGAACCATGAAACTCTGTAGCACCACAATTCTCAATAATGAAACCAATATTTTGTTTATTGATACCACCACCGGGCATCAAAATAATTCGATCACCGACTTGATCGATTAATTTTTTAATTAATTTACAACCTAATTGTGCTGTTTTTTGTTTACCACTAGTTAGAACACGTTTGAAACCTAAATCAATGATAACTTCAATTTCGATTGTTGGCCGTTTACAGAAATCGAATGCCCGATGGAATGTTACCGGTAATGGACAACATGACAAGATTATCTCCCGGCATTGTTTCATATGTATTTCACCATTCTGATTCAATGCACCAAATACAAAACCATCAGCACCCATTTTTTTCAATATACCAGCATCTTTCTTCATTATTTCAATTTCATCTTGATGGTAAATGAAATCACCAGGTCGACAACGTAACAAACAATAAATTGGTACTTTTTTCGGATAATTTAAGATTTGTTGTAATAAACCGGGTGTAGGTGTTAGACCACCGTCGATCAATGATGAACATAATTCAAGACGATTTGCACCGGATTCAATTGCAGCAATTGCAGAATCGTAATTATCAACACAGACTTCTAGTAATTTAGGCATTGTTCGTGTTTTTTTGAAATTCTAACCTAAAAAACTACAAATACAAGTATTTCTAATTTTACAGGATCTTTTTAGTAAAAAATCCTTTTAACTTATTATTATTATTACTATTATTAATAATGATTTTAACAAGCAATTACAAAAACATGTAGGTGTTTAATTTTAATTTTTATTTATTTATTTAATTTATTGTCCAACTGACATTCGAAAACCACCACCAACAAACTTCAATTGATTGCCGGTATTGTAGAAACCTGAATTCCGGTTTGTATCTCGGCTAATTTCTTTTGTGGCTAATTGTTGCGTTTTATTATTGTGCGATTTTTTCAATGCAATATATTTCTTTTTTAAATCGTGCAATTCCTCAGCAACACGTTGAAGATCAGATTGATATTCTTTAGCATGTAATTGAGCCATATTCAATTCGGATACCAGGCACTAAAAGAAAAACCCAGAAAATTATACCGATTGAAAATCTTTAAGATAATCATCATAGGACATGTTTTATAATTGCCCAAACAGCCGAGACAGTCGATTTGTTTACTCAAACACTGAGCAAAGCGCCAAAATTTATGTTAATTTTCTGCTTTTTAATAATAATCGCCTACTTACAAAGCTGGTGGTAGAAAAATACTATTAATCTTTGTAAACGTTTTGGAAGGTGAAGCTAGATGCTCCTCCGTACTAAGGCCTCAACAGGCCAGGCTCCGTAATACGGAGTTGGAATAGAGTGAGAGAGAATAGAGTAGTTATGGAGCGGGGCAGTTACGGAGTGAAAAGAGTGAATCATTAAAAGAACGGGTTGGTTGTTTGAGCACATGCGTCAACGATTTACACTAGGTGCGTTCGGAAAAGCAAAAAGAGTAAACTTCTTTTACACTTTTTACTCCCTCGAGCGTTTGTTTAAGTTTGGAGTTACACCATGAAGCGATCGGAACTAGAGAGTGGAGTGAATAGAGCGCGCACCTTTTACTCCATCGTCGTAGATAGAGTAAAAAGTGTAAATCGTTGACGCATGTGCAATGACTCAAACAACAATGGCGCAAAGCTAACAGCTGATAGATTTTCACTCTATTCGCTCCCAACCCGTTCGTTTAATAATTCACTCTGTTCACTCCTTAACTGCCCCGCTCCATCACTACTCTACTCCATTCCCTCTCACTCAACTCCAACTCTACTCTAACTCCCTATTACCGAAGGCACCTATACTCCTCCGTACGATGCGCGCTCTATTCACTCCACTCTCTATTACCGACCTCTTCATGGAGTAACTCCAAACATAAATGAACGCTCGAAGGAGTAAAAAGAGTAAAAGGAGTTACTCTTTTTGCTTTATCGAACGCAGCCAAAAGAGAAGACTTTGTGTGGGCCTGTGTAAATCGGGCAGCCGAAGGTGGTCACTATAAGACAACTTAATCTGGCGAATCTGGTAGGGACGATCGTCGACCATCCTATTCTAAAATGAGAAAAAGCCTGACTTATACGAACGACAATACTAATATTTCTTAGCGAAGAAACGTTCTCTTTACATTTAAAGTCTTGGGTGTTGACGCAGTGCCCACACACCACTACTCTAGGTATACAAATATGGACACTGATAGACGTCTTAGAGCCAAATCTCACTAGGAAGCCACGACTACAGCGCCAGCAACGTCTTTGTGGCTACTCTCGGCATCTGTAGGTGGCCAGAAAGAGAAGCCACTGGAGACGCCAGAGTGGCAGGAGCACGTAGAAATAGTTGGAAAATCCAAAAGTGCACACCCCACAAGTTTTGTTATTTAGTTCTTAATATTAGGTATTATTATAATAATATTAACAACAATTGTATTAAAAGCTTCTGAAAATGTCAATGAGTGACATTCACACTAAATAAACCTTATGTGACAGTTGATTTGATCTAAAAAATACGTATTACATTACTATGGAAACGTTGTAAAAAGCCAACGCTGTTTTTAAACCGCCGAATTTATCGAAGAATTTCAAAATTAAAAAAAACATAGATAAATAATCTTTTCTCGATGTTTAGTACTTTTCTGCACATCTACACGTCAATAGCTTTAATTTGATACCTTTTCGAACACAATCGGATAATATTTAGGGGTAGAAAACGCCTTTACAAAAAACTGCCTTCCTATTAATATATAGATAATTGCTTATAACAATTAATCCTTTTGGTGGATCACAACGAATTTCAATAGGCTTCAAGTATGGTAGAATCCAAAGATAATATAAAAAAATCAAATTAATCCATCAATAATTGCAACCTCTAGACGAGAAACAATTTTCGTACTGATTGACCGAGGACATTTTATATACTTTTTAAATTGTAAATTAAGGCTTTAATATTATCGGAAATTAATCTCGTAATTATACCACTTTTTAGTGCAGAGTCTCATCTTTCCAAAAATATACAATTTGAATATATTTCTCCCCCGATTAACCTAGTAATTTCTACTTTTTTCAGTAAAATTGCTGTTTTTCGCATATCCCGATAATAGAGCACACACCGTGTGGGGTGTGCAATAATAAAAAATCTAAATAAGTGCAAATAAGAAGCAACAAAAAAAAGAAAACCAAATAAGAAGATAAACCAACGCGGTAGAGAAACAAATTTGAGCTGAACAAGTGACTAACCTTCATATGTTCACATTGCTCCTTGAGAGCTCTTTGTGTTTTACTTAATTCTTCTTGGATTGTTGGTGATGGTTGTCTTGCCAACACTTGTTTTAAATTCAAATATAATTGTTCGATTTGTTTAAGACACCGTTCACGTTCAACAGCTTCAGCAGATTGTTTAAGCAGACGTCTACAAACAACAACATTATAGATATGCATTTCCTTATTATATAATAGCAAAGTCTATGAAAGTAGTTCTCTTTTTAAATAGACAAGTTAACAACCCTTTTTTGTGATGTTATATAATTTATATGATTTTAGGTACAGTGTATTTAGAAGGTTAGCTAGTTCGTTAACAAACAAAAAAAAATAGAAATAATCAGTTGGATTCAAACTCAAGTCTACATCTTTATCTTTATCTTTAAGGAGTTGCTTGGCAGTTAAAATCAATTCAAACGAAATCCACATTTTTATCTTCATCTCCATC
>JAZBHA010000858.1:4893-22738 GCA_037464855.1 Iselma pallidipennis | reverse complement strand
AAGCTTGCTGGGCGGAGCAAGCAAATCTTTAAAGAGTGATGAAGCTTGAATTGCCATTTCTTCATCGATATCCATAAAGAGCCAAAAGAAGATAAAGATATGGAGTTGTGTTTGAATCCAACTGAATAACTCACTTTTGTAATAATTGAATTTTTTGCAATAATTCTAGTGTATCAGGATCTGAACCTTCTAATTTCCTCCAACGATGTATATTGATTGGATTTTGTAGTTCTTCCTCTAATGCACGACATTTTAAACGCATTTCAGTCAAATCACGTTCTAATAATAAAATTTCTTTTTTTAAATCAACTGAATTCTGTATTGTTTTATTAATAATATTTTTCTCTTGTCTTAAACGTTTAATTTCGATCTTTAATAATTTTATATCATTTAAACGTTGTTCATATTGTATTTCACCATTTTGTAATGTTGTTTGTAAGATTTGAATTTTTTCATTTAACAACGTAATTTCATCATTTCTACGCACAATCTGTGAACCTAATATATCACGTTCATTCATTAGTTGTTCAACATTTTTCGATTGATCTTTAATTATACGATCATTATCCTACAATTTTCAGAGGTTAGTGTAATACATATAGCGTCCCATCGAAAAGTATCCCACAGTTGTTGACACGTTCACTGCGGTGCGAAAATCAGTACCATTCCACCACATGCTACTCTTGACAGTGGCATCAAGTAAGGGTAATTTCAGACCAAGCGAATCTGAATCAGTCAGAATCAATCCAAAGCTATTTGACGAATTTGATTGATTGGAATCACATTGATTCAGATTGCGTCCTGACTTGTGCGAACCTTCATCAGTCAGATTTGGATTGATTCAGATTCGCTTGGTCTGAAGTGAGCCTGCGAGGCCACGTAGTTTTTACTGTATGAGCTTATCTATTATTGGCCGAGTTTTTCAGCTGCAAATGGGTGGGGAGAAGATCAAGTTGCAGTTTTGTATTCGAACCGCGTCAAGAGCTGCAGTGAATGTCTCAAGCAATTCCTAGTGAGGATACATTTCTTACATCGAGTGTCCAGTTTAATCTTTTTTTTTTGATTTCCTGTGGTTCTGCCGAGAAAAAGACTAATCATGCGCAGAACGTTCTGCTAATGCGCAGTTTTTCCTGCGATTAACCTTACTGACTTAACTGGAACACTCGGTATATAAGTTCCCGTGTTACCGCTATTGTCCTATGGAGACGTTTTCGATCAGCTTCTATTTCAGATAATTCATTTTTCAATGTAATAATTTTATTATGAGCGGTACTTAATTCTGTCCTAAAATCAAATTATTTATTTTTGTTTTCTTATTAAACGAACCTAGAATTCAAAGAAAAACAACTTTAAGTTTTCTTTTTCCTTTAATATCTTCTTAAAAATATTCTCCTCTTTTATTAATTCTTGTTCTTTCATTGCAATATCTTCTTTTAATTGTTCAATTTGATGATTGCTAACTTTTAATTTTTGTTTCAATTGTCCCATTTCAGACAGACTTTCTTGTAAAGATTTTTCAAATGTATTCCGTTCAGCACGTACAGTATCATATAGTGATTGTTGTTGTTTCCATTTATTCTCAGTGTCGGCCAGATTTTTTTTCAATTCTTGAATCTCCGCCTATGTTGGAGAGACAATGTCCTTATTATTAGGGTGCGGATACACGGAGACATTTCTCCTCTCCTAACTTTCCCCATATTCTTGCGCTATATATACCTATCTCCCCATTTATCGCAAGAGAATGGGAAAAGTTACTTATTGTTAGGAAAAATCTCTCCCTGTATAGACACCCTAATTCCAGCTCCAAAGCTTCCTGCTGTGTCGTCCAAACATCAGCGATAACCAATCAGAAGCCACAAATTCCAGTCGGACAACTGGAATTTGTGGTTTATGATTGGTTATCGTTGAATTTTGGACGGTACGACAGAGAGCGTTGAAGACAGCACTGGTTTTGAAAAAAAGAGGTTGACTCCAAAATACCAACATTTTTAATTTTAATTTCATCTAAACCATGTTCGATTCGTTTAGTTAACATTACTTGTTCTTCACCTGCCCGATTCTTTTCATGTTTTAATGTTTCTATAGTTTTTAAATAGTTTCGATTATCAATAATAATATTATCAAGGTCAGTTTCCAGTTTTCGTTTAATTTGCTCTTGATTCCGAATTAGTTTTATTTGTTCTTTAACAACACCTAAAAAAACATTGGATCAATTTATGTTGTACTTTTCGTAATTTTTTTTCCAACTTTCATGTTTTAGAATGGTTTTATTTAAGCCTTCTTTTTCTTTATTAATATTAGCAATTTCCTTCTGATTAATTGTTGCTTTCTTTTTCGTATCATCAACTTCTTTTTCAAACAATACAATACGTTCCTTCAACTCATTTCGTAATCTAATTAAATCATTTTTCTCAATTTCTAAATTATAGGTACGTTTTTCAAATGATTCTTTTTGTTTTGTTATTTTATTTAAATCGGTTTTTAAAATACTTATTTCCTCCATTTTTTCCTAATATTACAAAACTATTAAGCATTCAACTAATAATTAAGGAAGTACAGAGTTGCAAATAATCATAGACTCAAATGAAGAAATGGGTAGGTACTGTAAAAAGATTTTGTACTTGTTGCCTTTAGCTCCTTAAGGACCATGCCCGAATATATTCGGGCAAAGCTGCCTTCGGTTATTCCAATCTATTCACGCTATTCGCTCTCGTGCACTCCAAACCATTCGGTTATTGCTTCGGGAGCGAAAAGTGTTAACTCCATTCTATTCGGCAAAGAAAAAAAAGTACGAATAGAGTTCACTCCTAACGTTCTAGGTCGCGAAGCGGTGCACACCGGGAGGGCATGCGCAGTGATGTGCTCCCATATGATGGAACACGTGCTGCCAGAGTTTAAATCGTACTGGTTTGTAATGATTGGTGGGTTTCTTGTTTAGAAACACCATAAGCACCAACACGTTCGCTATTTCCCATTTGACTCTATTCACTCCTATGTCACGTGACCTCGTGTACCCAAAACCCTGCACCAAAACCGTTTTGCATTAACCGAAGGCAGCACAAGCATTAGCGGTAGATATACTAGGACAGGCGCTATCTGCCGACAAGGCTAGCTTGTGCTTTCGGAAAAGCGTTGCTATAATGATAATGGATAAATATGTCTAATAGGTGTTTTTCATTTCATATAAAAAAATGTTTTTTGGTCAATCTTTGTCAAAAAAAAGGTGACTTAAGGGGTTAAGGATGCTTTTAGGAACTACGCCCCCATTTGGTCGGACATTACCGTCACCTCTTTTTTAAAAGCATTGGTTCTTACGGGAGTTTGTAGGCAGAATTTATGTCTGAAGCGTCCAAAGCTTCCAAAACTACGCCACTTTGCTCGTTAGAACACCTTTAAAAAAGACGTGACGATCCCGTCGATTCGATTCCGATCAGACGTTTGATAGTGTGACAAACAATTTTTCTTCCAACTGCAGTTGGACTATGGTTGTCTCGTATTATAGCCATAGCTCCGTTTATAATGAGCAAGAAAGGACTGACTGGTTATTTTAGCAAATAGGACAAAATGCACGACAAATAAAGAGGTAGATATAACCTCTCGCTCTAAAAATGAAGAAGAAACCATCTTCTGCTTCTTTTATAGCAAAAAAAGGGGAAAGTTTGGAGAGAAAAATCTCTCCATGTACATATACGCATCCTAAGACCGAAGTGTTTTGTAGTAGATCATTAAACGAGCGGTTAAGGGACGAGAAGAGCAAAGATCTGTCAAAATTCTATCAACCGTTCATAGTGCAGGTTCGTTTTAGCGCACAGTGTCTATTTTCATAAAATAATCGTTCGCTTATTGACAGAGATAATAAATGACGGCTTGCTCAGCTATCGGCTTCTGGTAGAGCTAATCGAATCATCAAAAAAGGGCAACTCTGGGTCTTATCGAGATCTTTCAAGAAAGAGTGGACAGAGTTGTGATCAGAGATGGTATCTTAAGTTACGCTTGCGAACCTACTTTTTGGGTGAGTACTTAGAAATGTACTACCCTCTATCTGGCAAATGTTTGGTACTTGCCTCTAACACAGTGGCAATGCCACTAGACAGGCTTCTATTATGCCACCGCATCGAAGCTCTCCGAAAACAAAGAGACGGCTCCGGCCAGGCAGTCTAATGGATTGCGCGGTAGCGGTGTCGCGTTTGGCAAGAATCACTTTAAAAGCAACACTACTACAGCAAAGCCACCTCCCAGTGTACTATGTGTGAATTGGCAAGAACTGTTTAGTCTGTTTACATACATTTTATAATAGAGGAGCAATTTTTCGATTCCAGAATAGACGACAAGTCTGATTGTGAGGCTGAGAGTGTAATTCTGTTTGCACTATGAAGTATATCTAAACGATTTCGTTAACCATGAAAGTGTGCCATTTTTTAAACATATTCATCAAAGAGCATGTGTGGTTCGAGGCAAAAATATCATTATGAAAGCAGATGCATAACTTCAGATTCAACCCTCAACTTTTTTTTAAATTATAATTTTGAACCTATGATTACCTACAAAACCGTACCTACCTATATTTTATTGTTAGAAACGCAAACCTTCAGGTCTATATTTTGTTTGCTGACTAATTTCTGTATTTTTTCAGATTGTATTGAATTTGCGTTGAAATTCTCTTGTAGTTTTGTAAATTTTTCACTAAGATTCTCATAATCTTTTACAATTTTCTCTCGTACATTGCGTTCATCTTTAATTTGATTTTCCAAATTCTTTACAATTTCTAAATGTGTTTCAATTGTTGTATTTAAACCATCTATTTGTATATCTTTATCATCAATTGTATAAGTTAATTGAATAATTTCATCATCTAATTTCTCTTTCAGTCGTTTATAACGATCAAGTTCGCTAGTTTGATTCTATAATAGGAAAAATAATGAAAAATAATAATAATAATAATAATTAGAAATACTTCAATTTGCTCCGACATATTAGCTATTTTATTATCAGCTTGTGAATTTTTCTGCTCTAGTTCAACTTGATATTCAAAAGCATTATTCAGTTTTTGATTCAATTGTGCTATTTCACTAATTAATCGATCTTTTTCACGTATCAAGTTTTGCTGTTGTTTAGTTGCAACACCTCCAAGACTGAAATTTCAAAACATTTAAAAAAATCACAAACCAGTAGACTTCGGCTAATCCGACTGTTGAGTAATTCAAATTCCCGCTAATCCAAACCGCTTGTATAAAATCTGTAGGTGAAAAATTTTAGCAACACTTTTGAAGCCAGTCTGGTTGAGGATCCCAGGGCTTAACAACGCCTCGGAGCGCTGAGAAGGGTAATTACGGCACTGTATATTATAGGGGATTTATAATAGTTTCTTAGATTCTTTATTTTCTTACACTTTATAAAAATCAAACCGAAATATGTTCTTTATTGTTTTTAAAAAGAGAAACGAGCAAGTTAGTTTCTCCTAGATCCGTAGCTCACTGACTCAGTAATCTAACAATTAGTTCGGATTATCGGGAATATACTGTACTTCCAACATAAAATCTTACTCTTCATCCGACTCTTGAGTCATTTTATTTCTTAAATCAATTTCATTACTTAAACTCTCCACTTGTCGTCGTAAATTATCAATAGTTTCTTGGGCAATTTGTTCACGTGCATGTGCTGCATCAGCTAATCGCCACGAATATTGTATTTGATTTTTCAATTCGTCAACTGTATTTTGATCAGTTTCATTTAATTGTATATGTAATTCAATTTGTTTAGTTTTCTCTTGATTATCTTCATACAATTCATCATATTTCTCTTTAAGTTGTTTATGGTTTTTATAAGTTTCGTAATATTTTTCGAATAATTTGGTAAATTCTTCAACATATTGTGCTGTTGCAGGATTTTCTTCAATTTCAGCTAAAGTCTTGAAGAATTTTTTTTTTTTTCAAATAAGCTCATACATAGTTACAGTAAAAACTCAATAAGGAAATATACAGACAATCGAATATACCGAATGACTGCGAAATCCCTTACATAATTGAAACCACTAATAGTCCATAAAAATAGGACAGATTTTTATTATACAATAATGATGTAGATCAGGGCCGGACTTGGCGCTGGCGGTCACCGGTAGATAAGCCTTTAATGATTTGAAACGGAGGAAATCACTTCCCCCGGGGCCAACTCCTATGCAGATTTGTTTGGAAATCTACAAGTACTGTGTGATCCAAATAGTTGAGAATCTGGTTTATAGAGTTTTTACTGTACTTATAATGAAACAATTGTGACTTACAATATTGAAATTTCGTTCCATTAATGCTAATTCATGTTCAGGATCAGTGATATCAATTTCAACATCTTCACCCTCAATTTCTTCTTCTTTATCTTCAATAAAACCAGCATCATCCATTCTGTTTTGGTGGTTTTTTTTGGTTTTCAGGTTCTCTTCTATTGAATTTTTGTGAAACAAAACTGACGTGAAAAACTTCAAACTACTCGCAACTGTCGAAAATTATTGATCAAACTTTGAAAGGCAAAAACAGGAAACAACAGAACGACACAAATCAATGCAAAATAATTTTATTAGAGATATGAAGAATCCCCAAAACCATTCTTTTTTTCCTCCATAAATAATAATTATATTAATAATAATAATAATAATAAAATTTTATACATTATCACAAAACAATTTCAGTACAACAAAATATTATTAAAAACTATTGAATTAAATTTGATAATCAAATAGAGTGTCAAGTTTTGTACTCAAGACTGTTAAAATTAAAATGTAAACAGAAAAATAAAAGTTTTATTGTAAAAGAAATAAAAAATTACTGATTTTATAATTCAATTAATCAATTTAGTCAACATTTATATTTTGAATAATTTGATAAGTAAGTAAGGCAAATATTTCTTTTCTTCAATTAAGCCTCAATTCTATTAAAAAAGTGCGCACAACCATCGTGATTTTCGCTGTTTAAAAACAAAAAAAGAAACGTTACGGTCCCCTCCGTCACTTTACACAAAATTGAAAGTACTGTTTTTTTTGTTACCTTTCGATATATCGTCTTTAAGTACAAATTTACATAGTAAACGGCGTTAAATTATAAATAAAGCATTTATTACATACACGTACCGGTTTATAATGGCCATATTTCGGTAATGGTACACTATTCGATGAACATCTTGAACAGAAAACTTTCCCACAATTGCGACAATGATGTCGTCGTTTAACAACTGTAAAATTTGCATCACAACTCATACAACGTGGTGCTTGTACATCCGGTATCCATACAGGTGGACGTTCAACAACTTCCACTTGATGATGATGGTCCGATTGCAGATTTTCACTTCTTAAAGAAGCCAATCTGTAAACAAAAAAAAAACACCAAAATCATTCAATTTAAACATTAAATTAAATGATTAATTAAATTAAATACCGATTAAAATCTGAAGCTAAATCATTATTATCATCATCATTATTGTTATCACTTTGTCTAGGATGATTTGAATATTCTTCATCATGACTATTTTCTAAATGGAAATAAACGTTCGTATCAAATAAGGCTTCTTGAGCTAAAATATTTGGATCTACTGAGAATTCGTTGTTTTCAATAACTTCATCTTCACTTGGACGATATTCTAATGATGTTGTTTCCATATTTGTTGCAGCTGTTGTTGCTATTATTGTTGTTGTTGATGATGTTGTTGTTGGTGTTGTTGATGCTGTTGTTGAATCATCATTTATTTGATCTTGTGTTGTATTCATTAAAAATACTGCTTTCAATATATTACGTAAATCACTAGCAAAATTTGTTTGTAATTGATCAGCTACACCAGCTATACAGACGAATAAACGGTGAATTAAATCTTCACTAGATCTGGAGAGATTAAAAAAAGAAATTAGTACGAATAGAATTGAATTAGTACGAGTAGAGTGACTCCATGCATCACAGCGGGGTCGGATCGACGGGATTAGCTCTTATAAGGGACTGCACCCATTGGATCCAAATACTTACCGATATTTAGCTCTAACTTCATTCCGACTAGCAATCTGTGCTGCTTGCATCGCTAATGCAATTTCTTCATCATCAGCACAATTACTATTAAACGATGATGTATCTGAACTACCAACACTTGATGAATCCTCATCAATACCACCATCAATATGGTGTGTTGATGGTGGTAGTGGTGGTGGTGGTGGCGGTGGTGGTAATGGTAGTTGTGGTTGTATTTTCTTTTTTCGTACACTTTTCGGTGCTAATTTCCCATGATCATTGTGATTTTTTTTACATGGTGAACCACCACCAGTTTTTATCAATTTTCCATTCTCATCTAAACTAGGTGAACGATCTAAACTTGTATTTTCTGTACATATTCCTGAATCATTTGGTGATTCTAAATCATCCGGTTTTTTATTATTCTCAATATTTGTTTCAGTTGTTAAAATTGATGATAATGTTGCTGCAGCTACAGATATAACTTCTAATGAATCATGATCTGGTGGTGAATTTGTATGATCTGATGTTGTTGATGATGATGAACTTTGTGGCAAATCGGTAATTGATGCAACAATTATATCATGTGCTATACTATTTGGTATTAAATAACCAGATGTTGATGGTATATTCAGATTTGTTGTTGTAATATGTCCATAATCATTATTGTAATTTTTTTCTATATTTGTTGTTGTTGTTGTTATTGATGTCAAATCATCATGATAATTCTGATAATCATTATAAAATTTATCTAAATCACATTGTACATCAATATTACTAAGACTTTTAACATTATTGATTTGTTCAGTGTCGCATAATAGTTTTTCTAATAAATATAATTCACGTTTATTTAATGTTAATAATAATTCCCTAATTTTATGTAATAAAGTCCTAAACGGTCGAAACATATTGCTCATCTCATCAATTGGTTTATCAATACATAAAGGTCCATCTGGATATATTAAAAGGCCACTAACAATAGCTAAACGTGGTATAGCAAACATTAAAACAGGATCACAGTCATCAATCATATCTTGTTGTAATAATTTCATTTTTAATGCACGTTGTAATGTTTCAGAAAATAATACACCGATATATTCTTGTAATTCATATTCTTGTGTTGTTTTAACTGGTACCATTGCACTAACATATGCCAATTCGAATTCAGCAAATAATTTATCAAATATCTTCAAACCTTCTAATAGCATTTCTGTTACTAACTCGTTGTTATCTAATTTTATTGGACCATTCGGTGTATTGCTTCTTAAACATGTTTCACGTAATAAATTACGTACATTTTCTAAACTTTTTGTTACAGCTTTTGCTAATGGACGCATTGCTGTACTTTCTGCTTCTTTGTTCATAATCGATGAACCGGCCGCTAAACACTGACAATTAGATAAAAACAATAATTAATAAACAAATTCAAATAGGTACTAATTGTAAATACTAAATAGATATACATAGTCAATTCAGTCTGCTTATTCCCATTTTTATTAGGCAACCCATTCGTCAGCCCGTGCATTTTGCATTACCAGCAGAATGGGTTGCCTAATAAAAATGGGAACAACCAGAATGAATTGACTATAGTGTTGCTGAACAGTACATATTTAAATACTAAATACTTTTTTTAAAGCAAAGTATTTAAATACTCCTTTAAATACTAAATATCAAATACTGCCCAGCTCTATAAATAAATAAATATTTTTTTTTGATTATTACTTCAGCTCCAAACCATAATTGTCCAGCTAAATTGTCTTGTAACACATCTTCAGGAAATTTAACACGAAAATCACGATTAGCACGTTCATCACCAATAAGTACATCCATAATTGCATTTGTTATTGTTAAAACTTTATCTTGGGATTGACGTAATTGATTCACTAATGTTGTACAACGGCCAGGATCTTTACGTCCATCGAAACTATCTAATTCACTAGCGATTATATTTAAGGCCTCATCAGCATAAAAGAATTGCGCCAACAATGATTTATCGTCGCGCTGCAACAAAAAAAAAAGAAAAACATTTTTTAATTATAATTAAATTAATTCACGTCAGTAAAAAATATATACGTATGTAGGTATACACGATAAGTATGGTAGATAATATAATTAACGGTAAAAAAAAACATAACAATATGGAAATTCCAGTATAAATATATTGCGTGTTTAATAAAAAGAGTATGTTTTTTTTTAAGTTATTTCTCAAATAAGTTGTTTTTATATCACAATGGAATTTCCATCATTATTTTTGTTCTGCTCCGTGTATTTAATCAATGATTCAGTTTTATCTGAATTATTGGAAAAATTTTATCAGCACTAATTTTAGACTTAAAAAGTAATAATGAAGGGGAAGATTCCTGTACGATGTTTCTTCACAAATAAGACTAATAATAACAGTAACAACAACAACAACAACCTAATAAGAGAGATTTTTCTCCCCTAACTTGGTACGTTCTTTCGTGGCAAATGAAGAGGTGCATATATTCTCTCTATCTAAAAATAAAGAGCTAGCTATTCTTTGCCTTTTTTTTAGAAAGGCAAGGAAGAAGTTAAGCGAGGAAAGTCTCCTCATGTATATATGCACCCTAAAAAAAACAAGGTACAATAATTAAAAATAAAGAAAACACGAAATAACCCACTTATTGTCAGAGTAAGTGGTAGGATATTTAAAAAAAATGCAACTTAAATAGTCACTTTGCAGATTGATTCTGATTCCTCACATTGCCGGTAACACGGATAATTTATAAAACAAAAACGTTATTTGGGAACGAACAATCTAGTGTGTCAGGACTCATTACTAATACAGTGGTCGCCGTCTATTATAATCACTTTGGGACCTACCCTTTCCGATAACAATAGCCGACATATAACATTAGACGGGTGATAAAAAAATTGTGATTATTGAACTTAATTGTAATGTAAACAATAAAAAGTATGCTTCGGTTAAAAGTAACTTTTGAATAAATCGATCATTTGCATAAAATTGATAAAAATTAAAAAATTTTGTCTCTAAAATTGATAGTAATAGCCGAAGTTTGATTATAGTAGGCGGATTATTCTCAACTAATTTTATATCGAGAATTTTGGGACCGACCCATTTCGATAACAATGGCCGATTGATAACACTATCCGTGATTATAATAGACGGCGACCACTGTATTTATTTCCGTTATTGGAAGTCATGGCACACTGGATTAACTTTTTTCGGTGGCACAAAATATACTGGGTGATCTAAAAAAAATTAGTGTTCCTATAAGAAAAGTATACAAGATATAGATCACAAAAAATCATCACAAGAGAAGAGACTCTTGAGATTGTCCCAGCGACCAAGGTGTGTACTTAGAGGCGCTACAAAATTGTCTGTATGGGGACGCCGATAGAACCGGCACTATAACTTCAGGTGAAATTCAACCTGTAAAGTTATTAAAAAAAAAAACAAACAGGAAAGACGAACGGTAACGTTAAATTCAATTAGAAAAAGAAAACCGAAGATGTAAATCGCTTGTTTTATATTGCTGCTGTTGCGCTCTCTCTCTCTCTCTCTCTCTCTTTGTCTAACACGATTTAACGTTATAATTCGCCTTATGGTATGTACAGGCTGTTCCATTGAAAGTTGCTGAAACTAAACGACTATCTCTCCCCTCCGTTATAGCGTAAAGGACTCTACGGTTAACGGTCGTTTACCTAAGGGTCTACAGTTTTTTTCTAACATTGGTGGAAGTCTGAAAGTGCTTATCAAAATGAATGACTTAACAACTGAAGAAAAGGTGTATCTTATTGAGTGCTAATTTTCTAGAGAAAAAGTGTTTAGCAATGCGAAAACACTCTGAACTAGTAAGAACTTATTAGTTTTCTCTACTCATGGTTTCGACTGTCCAACTTTTATATCATTTTTCAGCGATACGTCGGCATTAGGATAATTGGTTGCGTTAGTTTTTTAAGAATTATCAAGAATTTTGTTAGTCCGGAACGCTTGAAGACTGCAGGCACACACTAAAAGATCCTTCCGTCTCAGTATCAACAGAAGAAAATCTTGAAACAGTCGGATAAAACGCTCGTTGGTGACGTTAATAATGACATGTTAAGCTGCGTTCGGTAAAGCAAAAAGAGTAACTCCTTTTACTCTTTTTACTCCTTCGAGCGTTCGTTAAAGGTTGGAGTTACTTCATGAAGCAGTCGGAAATAGAGAGTGGAGTGAATAGAGCGCGCACTTTTTACTTCATCGTCGTAGATAGAGTAAAAAGTGTAAAGCAAAGCTAACAGCTGATAGATCTTCACTCTATTCGCTCCCAATCCGTTCTTTTAATGATTCACTCTTTTCACTCCGTAACTGCCCCGCTCCATGACTACTCTACTTTATTCACTCACACTCCACTCCAACTCGGTATTTTACAACGCACCTTTAGAGAAGGTTTTTTTTTCTAGTTTTCGTAAAAGGATCCCTGTATTACGGGAGAACTCAACTATCAAAAAAAAAATGAATAACTTGAAAAACCACAAAATTTATTCTAAATTTTTGGCAATTTATAATAAAACCATCACGAGTATTTTCTTCCTGGTATTCCTTTTAATCATTTCTTTGCTAATACAAATACAGTAGAACTAGATTATTACATCCTCTCCTCATATGACAATAGAATTATAAATCATTAAATGTCGTTATAACCGAGTTCTACTGTGTTGTCCTCTGACAATGAGAGTGATCTGCAAAATTTATAATCAAGGGTGCTATGGTAAACGTATGTCCTTGCATACGTATTAGTTCAGATTGTTGAAGCAGTAATGCGATCTATACGGATTTTACAGTAGAATATAATCTCGATAATCCGGCACTATCATTTGGATTACTGGAATGTCGCAAAAGATGAATTGTCATTTCTGTAATGTTGAAAATTACATAATATGTTTGTTTTTTTTTAGATTTGTGAACAATTACTGTTGTTGGATTATTGGAAGTTTCGGAGTTGTGAAGTGTCGGATTACCGAGATTTTACTGTACTTCAATTTGTCCAATTAATTCGACTTGGATTCTCAAATTAAACTTCCTTCAAATATACAGCTTGGTGGCAAGGTTCTAGGTACATAGGCGAAAAAAGGCCGAGGCGGAAGTGAGAACACTTTATAGAGATTTTGTACGAGGGTAACAATGACAAAAATGTACAACGTGAAGGAGGGGGCTTCTTCATTGTCCAGTGCAGGTAAACTTCTACCTAAACAAACCAATTTTTGTCTCTGTTGCCCTTATACAAAATCTCTATAAAGCGTTCTCACCTACGCCCCGGCCTTTTTTCGCTTATGTACCTAGAACCTTGCCACCAAGCTGTATAGCGATTTCAGTTTTTGAACAATTACATACGTCATTAATATTAACCTAACTTAATATGACAGGTTACTAACAAACGGTAAAGTGTAGACATACGTTCATTACGTCATCCAAAGTCAATGGTCACTTGACTTTAAATTCTGTAGATGCCACTGTATTTATATTTGAAAAATCTGGATACTGCAATTCTCTAATGTCTCAAGTTTTCCTAATTTCTCGCTATAACCGAGTTCTACTGTATTATCTTTTCGTTAATAAATGTCTATATTAATTTCGGATAACAATAATAAACTATGACGTCACCTAATTAACAATAGAACAATTGAAGATCAGAGGAGTTTTTCGGCTACCATGATTAACTGTTAAAAAATATACGTATACCTATGTGACGTCATTTCTAGAAAGCGAAAAAATCACTCAATTGTTTAAAGTTGTTTTAAAATTAGATAGAATTACAACAAAATAACAACAACAACAATAATAATAATAATAATAATGAAATTTCTAGTTAATTAATTAGGTGAGGGTCGGCGAACTACATCTATGTCCGTCGTCCAGTTGACAGCTGTTTACCCAAGAAATGAGGTTATGGACAACATTTCACTTGTCATTTAATTTAATCCTTTTTTTCTCTTCCTCTCTTCATTTTTAGAACTCGTAATTGAAAATTAAGGTTTGCCAAAAAACACGGAAAACCCGAATTATTTTACAAAAAAAATCATCTTCCAGGAAAAGGATAGGTAGTTTATAAAAATTAATACCACTCACCTTCGGCCTATAGAACCATTTCCTCAATGATTCCATCGTGATTATTATGATTTACCTCTTTTTGGCATACAAAAAACATATAATTTAAATTATTGCAAAGTTTGCACAATTGTCATTGTCAAATTTGTTTTATAAAATCCACTAAAATTACTAAATTATTGTAAATTAAACGGTGATTATTGTTGCAACCATGATGGTAGACACAAATAAAACACATAATAATAAGAAAATGGGACACAATCTTTCAATATTGGTAGTTATTTGATGATAAACGATCGGTTTGTAAATGGAATTTTGATAATTTGATAGGATTTTTAAGAGATTTTTGTATAAAATTATACTAATTTTGGGGTAAACTTTTATACACAACACCGTCTGGAATACAAATGCCTCAATGTGAAATGTCGTATTTTGACAGTTTTCTTTTGGATGGTAGTGACATCTTAACGTAACTGTTGAAAACAACTACTTGTTTTATATCTATTGATCGTAAGAGGGCAGTGGATACTCAACTGCGCCTTGCAGGCTCAAGTATAACTGGTTGTCTACCACAAACCAACAATTAGAAGAAATCAAGCGTAAATCATGGTATTATTGAAATACATACATTGTCACTTTTAACTTGACTTTAAAAAGGATTTTCATTTTTATAATGCAACTTTAGCGTATTAAGAGCACTTTAAAGCTAGTTAAAGCCAGCTGGAAGTCCATTTAGTGCAACTTTAAGACTTCACGTGTGCCTCGTAATAAAGGTTTTCAATGCTTCATTAGAGAGATAATGAGTTAAATGAAGGAATTTACGGGAATGGTGATAATAATAATCATGAAAAAATGAGAAAGACAGGTTTATAATTTTTATTAAAGAAAATTTTTACTTTTATAAAAAGCTACTCCTACACGAATACATATAAAGTCGTCTCTATTTCGCGTACGATTAATTTTAGATATCATTGATTATTTAGAGTACATTTAGCAAAAAGCAGAATTCACAAAAACGTTTCAGCTAGACCACTGGTTTTTTCACAACACAAACAGAAGAAGAAACAGAAATGCAACACAATACCCGATGCTTTACACGTAATATTTTTCCTATACACTCCAATATCAGTTTATTTTTTATTTCAGAAAATGAGAAAAATCAGATAGCTGAAGTAAATTCTCGAATCAACCAATGAACTGCTTCAATCCTGTCTGGTCTTTCGTGAAATTAGCTGTTTGCAGGTGCACCAACAAAACTTACAAATAATCAACTGGACTTTTACTAAAGTAGTGCGTTAATTTCATTATGAAGCACGAACAGTAATTTTACTTAAAGCCACTGTGCAAATTATTATACAAATAGGTAATTGTTAATGAAAAATATTCCCAAATAAAGAAAGAATGAGCATGCTCATTCTGCAGAATTAAAAACTTCTATGATATAGGTATTATATTTTCTAAAATTAAAGTATCGAAATTGTGGGAATTCTACTCAATAAAACGCACTTGACTTTCCCCCCGTTTGTTCCCCATTTATACTCATCATATTTCAATCGACTAAATCCCCAGTGTCCTTAAAAATCAGCTCAATCCACCCTTTATAACTCGTACTGGTCCAAATGTAAATTGTATTTCATCCTTCGTGTTTGTTTATTAATCGATTGAATTCAATTCAATAGAGACACACAGTTTGTAACTAAATACTCGTGGCTATCGAGGGTAAAGAATTATAATATTTGGTCCTAGTGCGATACCATCATCAATATTATCAATAGCACCAACAACAACGACAACATTTAGATGTTAGAGGAATAACAAGGGGATTTTCACGCCTATTCGTTGTCGGCAATCACCGGGGATGAATTAAATTCACATAGTCCCAATGGATATGATAATGGTCCTTCTGTTTCTCGTTTTAAATATTTGACATACATGTATCTCAATTATATTAAGTATTCGACTGGAATAATTAATGTGTATGTGATCACACACACACACACCTAAACACATTTTGTTGAGAAGAACTTAAGGGGATGACAGAATAGTGGTAGGAAAGTGGATGAGAGAAACTGTTGATCGTTACTGTAATCGCTTGTCCACTACGATTTCCTGTCTAATAAGTCAAAGTTAAGAGTTTTTCGCTTCAAGTTAGAGAGGGATAAAAATGAACACACAAAAAAAAAATTGACTCAATCGATGATAACTATATAGTAAAATTTTCCAATTTTTTATTTCATTATACTGATTTCAATTTGATTGGAAATCCTCGATCTCTCCAAAGTACAATTAAATTGTTCACTTGTATTGTATGTGGCGATGGTGGTGGTGGTAGCGGTGGTGGTGGTGCTTGAATTCAACGGCAAATTCTCTTGTGGGACACAAATCGAATTAGCGCCCTTTGGCGTGTATCGTGTGTGCGTTTCTATACCTATCTTTATAGACTATTCGACAACCAGTCCCTATTTAACTATCCTTTTCTTCTTCATTTCTTCATTCGATATTGTCGTAGTCGTCGTCATCGTCATCGTCGCCAAACTGACTAACAACTCGATTATTTATTATTTACAGTGCGATTCTTCCCGTCGGTAATTATTTTGAAAGCCTTTGTTCAGCCCCGTTGATACTTAATTTATGTTTAAGAGTGGATCGAGCGCTTGCGCCACATCACCGCCCCCATTTCACCATACCTCTACCTCTATATATACCAGTAGCTACTACCAAAAAATGGGGGGTGAAATTGCGTGCTCTGTATTATCCTTAAAATTGACCTGGCCGCCTCCTCTTCTGCTCGTATTCTATTCCATATGTAACTACGTACCAAGTCTTCGTCCACACAATTCCTGCTATATTATGGGTCGGTTTCTGTATACAGTTTTATTACTGCTTCTACTTTTTTATTACCTGTCCGCTCAGTTTTTCTTTATCTCGATATTATATCCCCCCTCTGTCTCTCTTATCTCATTTCTTGAACCTCACATCGTCCTGTAATTATGATGTTTTGTTTCCGGGAATTGTATCAGAGAGTAGTCAGTCTGGGAATTGTAATTAATATTAATTAGATTAAGGCGAATAGTCCGGAGGGCGATATGTTGAAATATGTATCATGAAAGCTGGGATTCTATTCGTTTTTATTACATTTGAGAATTATTTCCTTTTCGGCTTTTTTTTTCTTCTTCTTTTATAACTTTAATCTAACAAATTGTGTCTTTGTTTTATAGCAAAGGTACCTACCATAATATTTCATATCAGATCAAGCGATGTATGTAGGTACTACAGTTGTTGACTAGTTACCTACTATTGATTAGGTTTTTTTGATGAATTCGTGTGCGCTAAACTACGCAGTGGCGGATTTATGCACAGGCGGTGGAGGCGGCCGCCTCGGGCCCCGCAAGTCAGACAATAAAAATTCGTATTTTACATATTGTTCCAGACCTTCTTAAAAAAAGTAAACAATTAAAAATCAAAGAATCATTTGGACCACCCGTTTTTGTGTTCTTGACTCGTATTAGGGACCTGAAAAATCTGTAACGCCGCGGGCCCCTTAAATGCTAAATCCGCCACTGAATCTACGGACCTATCTTCCTTGTTCACCGTCAACTTGGATCTAAAATATCTACCTACTATGGTCCACTTGTGTCATTCGACAATTTTAAAGAAAAGCTATTAGTCGTCCATTTGTAGTTTATCCATAAAGAGGATATTACTGGACTTTTAACGTAAACCGAGATCGCACGGTCAGAATCTAAACATCCCAGTAACATCCTCAAACATTTTTTTGGTACAATAGACTGTC
>JAZBHA010000857.1:21390-39356 GCA_037464855.1 Iselma pallidipennis | reverse complement strand
GGGGACTAGTGACTTTTTTATATTTTTCTATAAAATCAACGATAATAATAAATTGATACAGATAATACTCATTTTTGTAGTATTTGTTTATCTGTGCGTTCTAATGGGTTCGGGGACTGTTTTGGGGGCGAAGAGAGTTAATTCTGTTGCGTTCGACGAGTACCAAAAAGTGCGCATAGTGCTAACTCCATTCGTCCTACTTCGCGATGTGGTGCACACGGTGCTGGCATGCGCATTAGTATGCTGTCATATGATGGAAGACCTGCCACTATCAAGGTTATGTCGGACCGGTTTGTCGTAATTGGTCGGTTTGTCATTCAGAACCACCATCAGCCCCAACAACGTTCGCCAGTTTCCATTTGATCCTATTCACTCCTACGTCATGTGATCTGAAGCCCCTAAAACAGCATACCAGCATACCACAATCGTCTCGAACGCAGCTTAGGTAAATTAAGCTTCGTCCTACTCTGCTTCAATTAGTTCGTCTGATGTATGCTTCAGCCTTAACAGTCTAATCTTATCTATTTTCCGGTTTGCTTTATTTTTGTGGTTAGGTCCTGGTTTAAACCGTTTGAACAAAACAAAAATGGATGTTTTAAAGGAATTTCTTGCTTCTGGTAATTCGATCAATAGTCAAGATCCTTCCGGTTATACACTGTTACATGAAGCCATTTTAAAAGAAAAGTAAGACGGCAATTGTCTGTAAGGGCGCACCGCACCCCACTAATAGGTAATGTTAGGTGCTGTGCGCCGTTATAATTAAACTCTAAACAACAATAATAAGTTTTTTTGTCGAAATTATATCTTAATAAAATAATTGGGGGGTAGAGAGAAAACGTTCTTACTACACCCGGTAGTTGGATTTGCCGGTACGCTAGTCTAGCAGTCAGATCATCAGTTATTGTTCGTAACTGGTCGGTATTTAAGCCAATCAATCCGAGCATCTAATCACAGTCTGATAGTTAGACTCTTGTTGTCTATCCGATGCGTACTATATACGAGGCATGTTAGATAAATCAATTTGAGTAAATATAAATAATGAGATATCTTATTTGTCGAAATTATATTGTTTATTATTTTCTTACAATTATCAATTAATTGATAACATTTCTAGAAACAAAAATGTTCTAGTTTTAATAAAGATGTCAACTAAAAACATTCTATTTCTTTCATTATTCCTAATAATTACTCTTCAACAAGGTATATATTTTTGTTCATATCACCACTTGTATATAAATAGATAAGGGTGTTTTTTTTTAATTATTATTTTGTAGATTCGTATTGTTTCGATCCACCACCGACAAATTTTATTAGTGAAAATCAATTTGTTGAACCTGGTCAAACTGCCATATTACGATGTAATGTTACAACGAATCAATTTCCGGTAATATGGAAAAAAATTCGTAATAATATTAATCAAACAATAATATTATCAGAAAATCGACATGTATATATTGATGATCGAAGAATGAACGTTCACAGTAAAGATGTAGGTTTTCAAATATATATACAGTATGATCGACAAGATTTATAGTCACGTGAGCATTGACTTTGAATGACGTAAGGAACGTATGTCTGTTCTTTACCTAACCTTTATGTGCACTTATCGATAAATTTTGTAGATCACACTGTATACGAGAAATATGTATTTAGTTGATGAAATTTCTACAGGGAATCTTAACGTATACGTTAGAAATACAGAATACTAATGAAAATGATTCCGGTATTTATCGTTGTGAAATTCTAACATCAACCGTAAATGAAATACGTAAAGAAGTTAGTTTGAACGTTAAACAACCAATTGTTTGCAAATCAACAACAAGATTATTGAAACCAGTTGGTAGTTCAATTGAAATTGTTTGTACAATATTTGTGAATGATGTAAACGAATTTGAGGATATGTCAATAAAATGGCAAAAAGTCTATATTGAACAAAGTTTTGTGAACACTCTATCAATAGATGGTCAGATTTGGGGGGATTTCTTTTCAAAAGGCCCTGATAAGTTCTACTCATATTTTAATGAAGTATAAATAAATAGCTATGATACGGCCTCCGTACACCACATCGGAAACGTCCGCACAAACATCAGTCATGTCCATAATTATTATGGGAGTTACGAATTGAGACGAGTTGGTCCGACCCGTCTCGAGCTTGTCATAAGAACTAATGCTTTTAATTTTTGGACGTGACTGACGTTTGTGCGGACGTTTCCGACATGGTGTACGAAGGCCGTTAGAATTCATTGTTATTTTCTTAATTTGTCTGTCATTTTTAGGACAATGCAGCTGCCATTTTAATCATTAACAATTTAGATTATTCCGATTCTGCAATATATAGGTGTACTGTTACATTTGCACATCGTTCAGTAAATGCATCAGTTTCATTACATGTAATGAATTTACAAGGACCATCAAAGAAACGAGGTTACAATACCAAAATACAGTAGAACTGGATTATAACGACACTTACAACAGATCTGTGCTATATACTAGTCGAGTGTCGTTCTATCCAAGTTCTACTGTATCTATTTGAAATTTACCCGCTGTGGTGGGAGGGAGAAATTACAGGTTTTGGTATTTTTATTCTAGATGAAATTCCAGTAGTACCACAACAAACAATAAAAATAACCGACAAAAATTCAACAGTTATGGGACGTTTCGGTGATAATGTAAATTTAACGTGTATTATTGAAAATCTACAAAACGGTATAATAATATGGAAAAAACAACCAGACACAATTCTAGCTATTAATCACATATTGATAACGAAAGATCAGAGCTTCTCAATTCATTTACAAACGGTATATTGTTATTATTTGTTATTATTTAATAAACAAATCTTAATTGGAAAAATTTTATCGGTAGGTCAAAAATAGAACGATAGCAAGCCTCAATATAGACCGTTTGAAAGATATAGATAATGGAAAATATATTTGTTTAATTGCTATTCAACGGAATGATGTAATTGCGAAAGAAATCCAATTATATGTGCTATAATTCATAGTGGATGACCCGATAGATGTTACGCCTATGGTGAAGTTGTGTTATTTAGGGATTTTTACTACCAACTGTTATGGGAACTAGTGACCTTTTTATACTTTTTTTAATTTTTTATAAAATCAACAATAATAATTAAAATATTGCTAATTAGCAATAATAAATTGATATTTTACTTATTGAAAGGTGGTGAAATGTGGTTGGAAAACAACAAAAACAAAAAAAAAGACCGCTACCTAATAAATGCATAATTTATTTACCTATACGACTAACATCCCTGTCACACGGACACAATACAATTCAATTTAACCAAGTTCGCATTTACCTTGGGTCTCAATTTGTCGTGTGACAGCACACAATATTCAATTAATAAGCGGCGAAATTTATTTAGTAAATTGGCTGTTCAGAACTCTATTTAGCTAAATTGGTTGAACTACGCATGCGCAACATGTAAAAGTATTGCTGCCATCAGCTGTTTGTTCAAGAAACACACACAACAAACACATGACAATCTACGTCTTGCGCATGCGTTAATTGTAATTGGGACAGGCTACAGTTCAGAAATATTTCAATTTGTATTGACCTTGTTGTTAAATTGAATTGTATTTTGCCCGTGTGACAGGGATCTAACATCCAATAGTGGCTATACTATAGTGCCGCTATGTATGTATAGTGAACCAAAAAAAATAGTGATAATATTGCTTTACAATAGCTATTGTTAACGTAATTGGTAAATAGTTAAAATTACCAAGAGTCTATTTCTCAAGCTTGTTGTAAATCACTCACGGTCGGATGTGTACACAGGATGGTCTCAGCGTTTTACAATTTACTAAAATTAACGAAAATACTTACTACCTGTACAACCGTCTTCAATGCACATTTGTAACAAATAATTGTGACGGTCCTGCCTTGTTTGATTTATTAACAGTTTGTCGGTAGGCCTTTGTCAATATTTGACCGATAGTACATAAAAGTAACAATACCCATTGTAAAGCAATATTATCACTATTTTTTTTTGCTTCACTATACTATTACTAGTTGAATTAGCACGTAATCAAGTTGGAATTTGCTTAGTTAAATATCATAATATAATGAATTGTTGTCAATTTTATACAATTTTAAAACAATTACCAATACCGGATAGAATTCGTGTTATTATTGCTTACGAAATTCCATTATATTAAAGAATAATCAAGTTGTGTAGAGAGAAAACTTTTTTACTACACCCGGTAGTTGGATTTGCCGTTACACTAGTCTAGCTGTCAGATCATGAGTCGGGTAGACTCCATCTGTCGGTATTTAAGTCAGCCAATCCGAGCAACTAATCACAATCTGATAGCTAGACTCTTGTTGTCTATCCGATACGTACTATACATATACGAGGCATGCTAGAAAAGTCAATTTGAGTGAATTTAAATAATGAGATATCTAACTCGTCAAAATAAGGTTGTTTGTTATTTTCTTACAGTTATCAATTAATTGATAACAGTTTTAGAAATAAAAATGTTCCAGTTTTAATAAAAATGTCAACTAAAAATGTTGTATTTCTTTCATTATTCCTAATATTTAGTCTTCAACAAGGTATGTATTTTTGTTCATATCTTTATTTCTAAAACAACCACTTGTATATAAATAGATAAGGGTGTTTTGTTTAATTATTATTTTGAAGATTCGTATTGTTTCGAACCACCACCGACAAATTTTATTAGTGAAAATCAATATGTTGAACCCGGTCAGACTGCCAAATTACAATGTAATGTTACAACGAATGAATTTCCAGTAGTATGGAAAAAAATTCGTAATGATATTAATAAAACAATAACATTATCAGAAAACCGACATGTAATTATTGATGATCGTAGAATGAACGTTCACAGTAAGGGTGTAAGTTTTCAAATACATATACAGTACGATTGACAAGATTTATAGTCACGTGAGCATTGACCTTGAATGACGTAAGGAACGTATGTCTGTTCTTTACTAACCTTTATGTGTGCACTTGTCTATAAATTTTGTAGATCACACTGTATACGGAAAATATTTAGTTGATGAAATTTTGTACAGGGAATCTTAACGTATACGTTAGAAATACGGAATGTTAATGAAAATGATTCCGGTATTTATCGTTGTGAAATCGTAACAACAACATCAACCGTAGATCCAATACGTAAAGAAGTTAGTTTAACAGTTCAACAACCAGTTATTTGCAAATCAACAACGAGTTTGATCAAAGAATTTGGTAGTTCAATTGAAATTGTTTGTACAGTGTTTGTGAATGATGTACACGAATTTGAAGATTTTTCAGTAAAATGGCAAAAAGTCTATAAAGGACAGGGTTATCTGAAAACTATATCAACAGATGGTCAGATTTGGGAGGATTTCCTTGCAAAAGGCCCTGAGAAGTTCTACACATATTTTGATAAAGTATAAATTTAGTAGCTATTTACGGCCTCCGTACACTATGTCGGAAACGTCCGTCACTTCAGTCACGTCCAAAATTATTCGCGTTACGAATTGAGAAGAGTTGATCCGACCCGTCTCGATTCGAGCTTGTCATCAGAACATGCAGATCAGAACTAATGCTCTGCTAATGCTTTTGATTTTTGAACGTGACTGACGTGACACACGTTTCCGGCATGGTGTGCGAAGACTGTTAGAATTCATTGTTATTTTCTTAATTTGACTGTCTTTTCAAGGATAATTCGGCTGCCATTTTAATCATTAACAATTTAGATTATTCCGATACTGCAATATATATGTGTGAGGTTACATTTGCACGCCGTTCCATAAAAACGGCAGTTCCATTGCATGTAATGAATTTAAAAGGACCATCAATGAAACGAGGTTGTAATATTAAAATACAGTAGAACTCGATTATACCGACACTTACAACAGATCTGTGCTATATACACAACAGAGAGTGTCGTTCTATCCAAGTTCTACTGTGTTTAATTGAAATTTCCCACTGCGAGTGGGGGATAGAAATGACTGGTTTTGGTATTTTTATTACAGATGAAATTCCAGTAGTACCACAACAAACAATAAAAATAACTAGCAATAATTCAACAATTATGGGACGTTTCGGTGATAAAGTAAATTTAACCTGTACTATTGAAAATCTACAAAACGGTATAATAATATGGAAAAAACAACCAGATACCATTCTAGCTATTAATCACATATTGATAACGGAAGATCAGAGATTATCAATTCATTTACAAACGGTATTTTGGTTACACAGATTATATTTAATAAACTAATATTAATTGGAGAAATTTTATCAATAGGTCGAAAATAGAATGATAGCAAGCCTCAATATAGACAGTTTGAAAGATATAGATAATGGAAAATATATTTGTTCAATTGCTATTCAGCGGAATAATGTAATTTCGAAAGAAATCCAATTAATTGTGGTATAATTCATGTTGGATAACCCGATAGATGTTACGCCATTGGTAAAGTTGTGTTATTTAGGGATTTTTACTACCAACTGTTATGGGAACTAGTGACTTTTCTATATTTGATTCATTTTTTATAAAATCGACAATGATAATTAAAATAATGCTAATTAACAATAATAAATCGTTATTTTACTCATTTGTTTAATATTTGTTTATTCAAAGGTGGTGAAATTTGTTGGTATTTAGGGGTTGCAAGAAATCTAAAAACAGGACGTGATCAATTGACAATTGTTTAAAAAATCCATTTATTTTTCTTGAATTAATAGAAAAATAAAAATAATAACATGAATTAAACAAAAAGGGAGATTATTAAATAAATAATTATTCAATGAGTCATTCTATTATTCATAATTGCTTTCAATAATTAATCGTTACCATGGTGACTAAGTGGTAACGGTTACGCCCTCACCGCCATAGACGTAGTTAACATTTACACATCAAGATTTCTTCAAATTTTCTACAATTATCTGATTTTTTCCACATAGATCTTCCACTATTACCGTAAAATTGAGATATATTTCGAAAATTGGTGCAATTCTCTAAATTTATTCGATTTTAGTTTGATTTATAACCATGTACCGCCACTGGTTTACATAGACGAGCATTAGAGAAAAAGAAAACGTTAACCTGTTACAGAAATCCAAAATGGCCGAGATGTGCAAGTTTGTTTCTATATTTATATTTATTTTTATAGGAAATTGTAAGTATTTTTGATATAAATTTTCCCCCAAATAATCTTATCTTATCATTGATTAGAATTATCAACAATTTAATTATTCTGATTCTAATTATTATCTATAATCAACAAGTAAACAATTGAATGCTGTATCTATGTTTACTTTGATTATGATTCTTAATAAATATGTAAACAAATGAATGTTGCATCTATGTTTACTTTGATTATTGTATCAAAATTCGTTTTTCATTTGTTTTTTATCATATTTTCTTTCAAATTTCTAGGTTATGCTCAACGTTCCCCAACAATCTCCTATATAACACAAACACAAATCAAAGATATTGGTGGTACAGTGGAATTATCATGCAGTGTACAATATACATCCGATTATCCAGTTGTTTGGATGAAAATTGATAAGAGAAATAATGGTAATGCATTACCAATATCAACCGGTAGTTCATTAATTCTACATGAGTCACGATACTCATTACGTTATGATACAGTAAGTTGTGTGTTCTTCTCGTTTGGTTTGGCAGGGACAGGCAACCGGTAGTCCTTCAAATGACCTGACTTGACCTGGCCCCAGATTTATGTCCTTCAAATGACCTGATCTGACCGGCAACTTCTTTTGTAGGCTAGCTCAACATATACTTTACAAATGAAAGATATCCAAGAGACTGATGCTGGATTCTATCATTGTCAAATCATTATATCGCCAAGTAATCGTGTCTCAGCTGAAGTTGAATTACAAGTACGTCGGCCACCATTTATTTCCGATAATTCGACACGTTCCATTGTCGTCTCCGAAGGAGAAGGTAGACTTAATTCAATTCAATCCAAAAATTTCTATTAATTGTTGAATTTTTTTTGTAGCGGTCCAGTTGGAATGTTATGCTGGCGGTTATCCACCACCACGTATCTCATGGCGACGTGAAAACAACGCCATCCTACCAACGGGTGGTGCCATTTATCGTGGTAATGTCTTGAAAATCAAACAGATCCGTAAAGAGGATCGTGGTACCTATTATTGTGTGGCAGAGAATGGAGTTGGTCGTGGAACGAAACGTTAGTTTTACCATAAATCTAGTGTCCCCCTAAAAATACCATTTTATTATAAATATTTCCAGGTAATATTGCTGTTGAAGTTGAATTTGCACCGGTTGTAACTGTACCACGTCCACGTCTTGGTCAAGCTTTACAATACGATATGGATTTAGAATGTCATGTTGAAGCATATCCACCACCGGCTATGAGTTGGGTGAAAGATGAAGTGACATTATCAAATAATCAACATTATAGTATTTCACATTTTGCTACGGCTGATGAATTCACTGATAGTACAATACGTGTTATTACAATTGAGAAACGACAATACGGTGCATATACGTGTAAAGCACAAAATAAATTCGGTACTGCTGAAGGAACGGTTGAATTATTCGGTAAGTTGTAACAAGGAGTTTTTTATGAATGAATGAAACATACAGGGTGTCTTATCGAAAAATACCCCCATCATACATACATACATATAATTGCAATTCGTCATGCAAAAGTTGAGTTGCCCGCCATCTAGCGGTTACCATTTGAACTTTTCTACTATAGTAGGGTTATCTGCGCATGCGTCAAATCAAACAAACCAATGGATAGACAGATTTGACGCATGCGCAAATAACCATATTATAGATATAAAACTCCAAATGGTAACCGCTAGATGGCGGGCAACTCAACTTTTGGATGGCGAATAGAGTTTCAACAAGAAAGTAATTTACGGTGGGACATCCTGTATAAATTTGCTGCTGCTCCATTGTAAGCGCATGTAAGTTGTTATTGTTTTGAGTTAAATTTTTCTGGTAGCTAGTTAGTTGACTAGAATGCTAGAACAGTTTTTTATTATTAGTTTTTTTTTGTTCGTTTTTTGTTTTTGTTTATGTTTGTTTTATATAGAAACCGTGATACCGGTATGTCCACCTGCTTGTGGTATTGGTGCATATGGTGGTGCTACCCAAATTTCAACAAGTACTGCCGCTATTTTCATATCATTACTTCTAGCTACATTCCGGTAAGTAAATGTTGTTATCAATACATGTTATTATTGTATTATCTTCACCCATCTTTGATGTTGTTGTTGGTTTCTGTATTAATATTTTGGTACTTTTTGTTGTTTTGCAGAAATCTCAACACCCAACATTAACTATGCAGGATTACAATGGTTGAATTCTAGCAATATTTGTAATGTCAATGTTTATCTAGTTTTAATGATCACATTCCGGCAGGTTATTACCTAATATTGAAATAATCATTATATCTCTAATTCTATTTAGAGACTGTGATTAAGCACCTTCGACTAGAAAAAACGGTTTGTTCCAACTGGAAGGTGCATGCGCAGCTGTTTAAAAAAAACATATGCGCATGCGCTCTAATTACACTACTTGTAGCTCCAATTCCAGTGGGAACTGACCTTAATACAAATTATACAAACAACAAACACGACAGCTTATTATTGTTAGAGCTCTCTTTTCTTTTTGTATTGAATGGAAAAAAGAAGGCAGCTTATTGTAAGGCCTAAATGTTCTTCTCCCAAAATAATATGTACAATTCTACATAATAATATAGGTTAGATTTTTACACAAATGTTTTTAATATAAATTTCAGGAAGCCATTCCAACCGTAATTTTTTTTTTTTTATATATTTGTCGGTTGTACAGATGTGTGATTTTTCTTTTTTTTAATTCTTAAATAATTCGGTGGTAATACATTCCAAAATGATAAAAGAACCATATTTCCATTGATGTACCACAGTAATTATTTGATTTTTCTTAATTATTTTTATTTTAGAGTTATGATATTATTGTAACAATTAAGTCTGTATATTTCGTCCATTTTTTAGTTTATTAATTTTTTAAATTTGACCAATACATAATTTAGAATTTCTGGTTTTTATTATTGAAAGCCCATGAGAATTTTTTGAGTACGCTCCTGTGCTTTTTGTAGGTCATTTTCTGATATACATTTGAACTACTAATGTGGATTTGGCGCTACTAAATTTAGGTTGGTAGTATTTTGTGCTAGGGATTTTTTTGTTATTTCTAAATTCAGTTGGTAGTAGTTTTCATTCCCGCCATGTTTGTATGTGTGAAAAAAAGTGCCGGTTTTTGTGGAAAATGCGCATTTTTCCCGGATTTTTTAATTAATTTAACTAAATTGGGTGTTTTGTTATCAAATTTGTGTTAGTTTTCATAGTTTTTCGTCTTTTTTTTGGTGATAATGAGCACAGGGTTATGTCGCAGCCGCCTATGGGTAAGTTTTCATTTTACCTTGAAAAAACAACCAAAACTGATCATTATTTTATTTATTTGACGAATAAACGCAAGTTTTCATTAATTTTCAGCAAAAAAAGTTACAATTTTATCAAATTTATTGTTTAATTTGAATAAACGACTGGTAATTGCTCGTGTTTATAAGTCTTGACAGTTGGCCATGCTTTTTTAAAACTTGCATTTGTTTTTCGAATTGATGCAGTGGCGTAACTAGTGATAAGTATATGGGGACGACACATAACCGTAGTCTATTAATAATATTTTTTTGTGAAATATTTAATTCAAAGAAAACCTATTGTTATCACATTTTATTGAAAGAAAATGGAGGACTTTGGTCTACATACACACATAAAAAATAGTGTACAATTCTTTGTAAAACACCTAAGAATAATTGAGCAAAACCTGTCAGAAAGGCAATACTGTTTAGGAAGAAAAAACAATAATAATATTTAACATATAAATAAAACTGGCCCTTTTGTCTGGTTGTTAAGATGGGGGGGGCAATTTATTTATTTACATACATATTTCAAACTTTATTATTAACAAATAATTCTTCTTTTTCAAAAATTAATTTCTTATTCGATAATAATTGTTGTTTTCGTCGTGATTTGATATAAAGTCGTGTAAAAATGATTGAAATTATCATTAAGATGACGGTGAAAAATCGTTGGAAAATCGGTAGCACATTCACTTGGAAATAGACTAAAGCTATAACATACCATGGCAAGCCTATTTGATACTGTAATTAAAATGAAAATTAATTTTCCAGTAGTTAAGGGCGAGTTCTCAACTTGCCCTAAGGTCTAAAACACACTGCAACTTAAGAAACGGTACACTATTGACACTTGGCGGGTAGTTCTTAAGTCGTATAGTGTGTTTCACCCTTAAATTGAATAAAAAACAACTTACGTATTCTATCCAAAACATAGGAATTATTGTGTCACTAAATCTAGTGACACTATCATGGAAACCCTTCAATTCCCTTATGACTAGATTAGCCTGTGAAGCAGCTCTTGAATGTAGTGGAACTCCAGTAATCTACAAGATAAAATTTTACAGTTGGTAGGACTGTATACTAAAGTCATAATAATACCGGTTCGACATCTAAATAGGAGCTATGTTTAGTTTCATTTGGTATTAAACCAGTGACGTAGGTACTAAGTTTCGGATCACCATATATAAAATGTGGAAAACTTGTAGCTACTGGAAAATCTATAAAGACACAAAAAATTATTCAAGTAATCAGTGGAAATTATTAAAAAATTAATTACTAAAATGACATTTCGATACATCTGATAAGCCATTTAGTAGAGGTGGATCCATTTTGAAACAATCCAGATCTTCGGGTAGTGTTCGATCGAATGTTGTATTTGGTAAAATGAAACGATACGCATCTAGACCATATTTTGTTGAATTTTCTGCAATTTTCGGGTAAAAAAATATTAGATTTTTACTCCGAAATGATAGGTGTGTTCCAGCAACAAGTCGAATTCTTGTTGGGAACAGACCTATGATATTCACTTACGTGTATATTGTAATGTGGCACTTTTACATAATGTATTCCTCCAATATTTGATTTTCGTTTGTGGTGTTAACATTTGTGGATACGTAATACCTTCAGTTGAATTGACAACTTTATCATTACATGATGTACCCCATTTTGGTAAATATTCAGATCCATCGTATTTATCAATTAGAAAGAATTTCTCATTACCATGCTGGGTACCAATATAGACAGTAACACGATTTTGTAATTCACTATAAATCTAATAATAATAATTTATTGGTTTTGATTAGGAAATTTTGGTCAAACTAGAAACACAATAAATTACCCTTGATAGTACACCCATATTGGTGATTGGTACTAGAAATGGTGCAATACTACGTGATGCATCCAAAATTGGGTCGCTAAAATTCCATAGAACTTCATAAACGGTTTGTTTGACAAAGATTTGTGGTTTTATTGAACGTACTAATAGATTGAAACCGAGTTTTATAAAGAAACTCTGTTGCCACAAATATGATGCTATACCCTGTTAACAATTAGATGAAGAAAAAGGAATGAAATTAAATTTCGCGCCACTTATTTATGTTGGCAATATATTACCAAAACTGCCCAATTCGGTAAGATTATCGTTGCATTCAAATCAATTGTATTGAGATCGGGTAAATAAACAGCCTTTCTTGTTGCAGTATATGATAATGTTCCATTGTCATTAAATATTGTATCACTATGGGTTAATTTCTCCCTAAAAATTAATTTTAATTAATTAATTAAGTTAATTAATTTGCGATGCAAAAGTTGAGTTGCCCGCCGTCTACCGGTTACTATTTGAAGTTTTCTACGTATAGTAGGGTTATCTGCGCATGCGTCAAATCAAACAGACCAATGAATGGATAGATTTGACGCATGCGCAGATAACTCTACTATACGTAGAAAACTTCAAATGGTAACCACTAGACGGCGGACAACTTAACTATTGCATCACGTATAGTAGTAGATAGATACATGTATGTGATAGGGCCAATTTCTTCAACATTTAATTTGACTGTTGGATCTTGAAGGAACTCATCCGCATTGGTTACATTAAATAAATAAACACTAAATAGTACTTCATCGGGTGGATTCTTCCACCATTCGAATGGTGGTAGACCACGTGTCATACGTAAACGTTCTTCCATAAAAACTTGTACAGGTGGCCATATTATTGTACAGATAGCCCATACCAAGAAACCAATTGCAAAAAATAGATAACACCAAAGAACTATAGAACAAAAACAACAAAAAAAAAATATAGAATTCAATTAGTATTAATTACAATAACTTAATTAATAATTGATAAGTGGTGATGATTAAGAAATTATGATGCATTGTTATTGACACAGTTGTCGGCCAGTTTTTTTTGCAAATACTTTTGTTTAATAAGAAGTTGATTTACATAGAATTACAACACGTCTCCATTTTTGCATAACTATCAATAATAATAATAATAATGAAAGTAATGATAATGATATAATTAATTAGCGAGTGTACTAAACTGAGGACGTACAGGTCGTCCGTGGCTTGATCTTATCGCTAAAAATTGACGTTTGTTGAAATAACGTTGTACACCCGGTATACTTTCTGTAGATCTATAATAGTTGGGTAATTTTTGGTAATTGTTAGATGCGGGAGAAAAAACAAGAAGAAGGAGGAGGAGCAATCATTCGTATTCATGATGATGAATGATTTTTTTAGATGATGTCATTGGGATTTCTCAGGAAATTGTGTACCTATGTGTTTGAAAGTAAAATGGCCGACCGTACCCTATAATTTTACATAATTTTTCGTCTTTTAATCCATTATCCTTGACGTATTTACCTACCTATCTAGAAAACTTTTCCGTAATCTAATAATCAAAAAACAAATAAATGATCGATATTTATCTATCAATGCTACACGTTCGATTTTTTTTTAATGATTTTTATTGAAATATAAATTTAACAATAAATATCGGAATTGGGAAAATATTTTGCGTAAATAATTGTGAAGGTATCTATACTATATATTATTATGTGTTGACGTGTATTCAATTTTATTGTAAAGTCAATGTACACCGTGAGAATAGGACCAAATTATTATTATCATCAATAATAAATATTAATACGTATATTCCTAAATAATAATAATAATGGATAATATTTTGCATTGCATATGCAGTCAAGGCCGGTTGTGATAACATCAAAATATTATTATGTTTATTACGATTATGTAAAACAAAAATAGATACGAAAACAGAAGACCGGCATCATCAGACCGTGAACTTGATCAGTTATCGTTACATGTAGGTGAAAGTTTAGGTCAAAAACAAATACATATGTCTCCTTCTGTGTATATGTATGTGCGTGTGTATGTGTATATGTGATTAAAATTAAAATCTTTACAATCATTTAATTGGCGACAATTATTATGAACTTCAATAGGGTACATTAGCTGTATGTTAGGCGTGGCACACATTAATTTGTCTGTCGCATTGTGTGCTTGGTCTTTGAGGAGAATCTTTAGACAGGACCGTATCGTTTTTTTTTTTGTTCAAATTTATCTAATAATTTGGTTTTTTCCGTCAATTTGTTTAATTTCCGATTTTGATTGATAATAGGTAATAAAGAAAAGTGAATGGTCGTGGCCATGTGTCGAATAACCTGTTGTTTCAAAAATTACTAAATTGGAACATAAATGTTAATTGAAAACATTACGACAGTTTTTCATTAATTAATTAATTAATCTCTAATTTAATTTGTGATTGTTTAAATTTTAATATATCTACCTATGTAGGTATAGGTACCTACCATATTTAGATTTTCTTTTCTTCTTCATATGGCAACAACTAATTTCTGTATTGTTATTAACAACATTTTCACTACTCTGTCTTGAACCTAATAGACTGTCTTCAGTTCGTGTATCACTGATTTCATCTTCAGTATGAACCATTTTTTTCCTCACTCTTCCACCCTTAATTGAATCGATTATTTGTGTTGTCTTTGTGTCCAAATTGCAATTTTAGAAAAAACGGTACATTTTCTTCGGTTTTGTTTTTCTTTTTTTTTGTTTTGGGAGGGGGCGGGAAATTAACCTGTAATTTGTAGGAAGAAGAAAAATTGATAAATAAATAAACGAAAAATGTCAAAAGGTTGATGTGATCAATGAATATTATACAAATTGATATGGCCCTAATTGATATTGTCTCGTCTAAATAATATACAGGGTGTCCTATCTTTTGCCCGACTATTTGAGATGATCTGAACGATGTGTTGACAGGTATTTTTCATTAGGATACCCTGTAGGTATTTTAATTTTTTTTATAAGATTATTTCGCCTAGAAGCTAAATGTTTCAATATAATTAATAATAATAATAATAATAATAATGATAGTAATAAGGAAATCAAGTTATTGTTGTTTTTTCCTACATTTTTGTTTTGTTTTTGCGTGTTTTTTTCTGGTGATTAAACAATGATTGAAATTAATTTATTAACGCAATGATAATAAAAAAGATGATTCCTCTCGGCTCCCTCGCCCTCTACTCGTATCTATCTTTCTTGTAATTATTCTTTTTATTATTGAGATATTTTATTTTTACACAAAATGTTAAATCTACTTCCTGGTTCATCGTGTTTTTTTTTGATGTTGTTCCTCCTCTATTTTAGTACAAAATTTCCCAAAATTTTTTTCTACCATTTTTTGTTTGCTTTATTATTATAATTTTTATATAAAACCGGATTTCGTTCATGATTTATTGGTATGTAAAATTTTCTATTTTCTGCTTTGTTATCATCATCATCGTCCTAGGGTAGCGCGCACGTTTCTTGGTGATTATGTTTTCGTATAATGTCAAGGATATTTTGACAGTTTTCCAGATAAATAATTAAAAAATGTTTTGTTGTTTTTTTTTTGAGAAATTGTTGAAATATTTAATTTTTTGTGTATTTTTTTTTGTTCTAAGAAAAAACTGAATTTTTAATAATTATAGGCACTTTTTTTGACGTTGCAAATTATTGAAAAGACAATAATGATTCATGAATTTTGTTCGAATACAACAAAAAAAAAGAGTCTTAACGACCTCCAAAAATATGTCTTGCAATACCTACTATCTACGTGTGTGTAAGTATGGAAAATTTCGGCGGGATTTTAATTTCGTATGTAGCTAGACAGGAAATATCGACCTTATTTTTAAAATTAAAATTATTAATTCACCTTACAAAAATTTTTGTAAGGAGTCCGGTAGTTTTGTTTGTTTGTTGCCTTCAAGATAATCTTGGATTTACCAGTTACAAAATAGTAGAACTCGGTTATAACGACAAATCAAACAGCACGCCGAAAATCCGGCTATAACGACACTGGGTCATTGTAATCGAAGTCTACTACCATTTTGTGTTTTTTTCACTGTATTTCAAGTTTTTTGTGTTTTTTGATAAACCCTGGGTTTTTGGATAATTGTCTAATATTGACCTTAGAAAAAATTCAAAAATTTTATATTACAACCTTAATCTATTTCTAAGAAGCTTTCTAGTTGTCGGTTTGACATTAGTTTTTTCGTACTTTTTATTGTATAATCGAAAATACAGTAGAACTCCTTTAATCCGTCACCTATTAGGATTAATAAAACAGACGGATTATCGGGGGTTCTACTGTATGTCTAATAGAATCTTAAAAATTGTCAATAATTTACATATTAATTACATTAAATTCTATTATTATTTTATAAAATAAGGAAATTGTTCTAGAGATTGTGATTAGATTTATTTGCACAATCACATCGATAATTAATTAATATTATTGACCTTCTATAGCCCTGAAACTGAATTATAATAAAAAGACGTGACTTTTCAGTGAATGTTTAATTTTTGTCTCCAAAGACAAGAAATTACTATTAAATATGAATATATTTTATTCGATATAAAGTAAGCATTGACTAATTTCATAATTGGTGGTATATTAACACACTTTTACAATTGCCAATCACACATACAAATAGACACTTTTATAATAATGGGTGTTTTTTTTATTATTATTATTAATTTTAGAACCTTTTGCAATGGAAAAAAAATCACATATACCTACATGAATAGGAATATAGAAAGGTATCATTTTTTTATTTCGTCTCTTTCGATTTTTATCTAGATTGAATTTGGACAACGCTAATCGATTACTCAATCTTTTTTCGTACAACTAATTTGACTGATTTTATAGGTTTTCTATAATTTCTTTTGAATTTTTCTTTTTATTAATGAAACAAATTCTTTCATACTGGTTGACTTTATAGATTTTTTTGGTACGAAATTCACTAAATATCGTAGATATATGTATTTTTTAATATGAAACTAGGTGTGATTACGAAATTTTCTTTATATCTTTCTCTGAATAAATATAATATATTTATGTAGATATTGAGAAGTTCCTTTGGAAATTTAGTAATCTGTTATTGAAATGAAAACGTTAAAAAATCCGATTGCAAAATGTCCAAGATTTACCTATCGTTGAATCGATGAAAAATTAAGTCGAGGTTACGATTTTCCTCCAAAAAAAAAGAAAAATTCAATCACTTACTTATTATTAACGATTAAAAAAAAATAATCAAGTTGAACAAAACTAACAAAAAAAAAACACTTTCACTGGTTTTCCACCACTTTGTTGTTTCTTCCCTTGTAGGTAGGTACTTGTGCTCTCCAATCGTTGAGCTTTTCTATAATAGTAAGCTCGGCTTACTATGATCCGGCTCTATTTATTTAAATGATGATGATGAGGAGGAATCGTAGCCGTTGGTGATGACGCGATTAATTTCCAAGTGGAAAAACGACGCCGATTATAGCAACAATAATAATAATAATGATAATAATAATAACACCAACACATTGATGATGGGTTTTTGGAAGAAACATAGAGAAAAAATTTGATTGACAAAAACTATCAATATTATTAATTAGAGCATAGTTTTTAGAAGTATTTTTTGTAGGTATACACACAGCCGCACGGTTACACA
>JAZBHA010000857.1:3168-16783 GCA_037464855.1 Iselma pallidipennis | reverse complement strand
TTACCATTATTCTTATTATTCCTATTATTATTATTACTATTATTAATAACAGACGATAGTGTCATGACCTAACATTTAGAAAATGTAAAAGATTTATATGTTTCTATAAATCAACAAAGTAATTGTTACCATCTATTGGTAGATTTGTGAAATTTCTATAGAAATCTACAATACCTGATCAAAATTGTCAATGGCTACATTTTATTTCTAAATTTATTTATGTTGGTACACCTGGACGATTGGTAATTATGCCCCTTCCAAGCTTGAAAGAACCGAATCCGTGCAAAACGGTGGAGGCACCAGAGAATTCCTTTGCATCTTGAACAATTAATTATTGTTGTATTCAATCAAACGGGCTTTACAGCGTTTTGTAGAGCTTCTAAGGTCGAATTTACTAGTTAAAAATGCAGCCCATTACTATCTGTAGTTTCTTAAATATGTCATTTGAAAGCTTCGTGCGGAAATGGTGGATGCGCCGGGGAAGTTTTCATAATATCTTCGTCAACTCTTGCGGTGCTATTCAGAAACACTTTTAATCTAGTTTAACTCTAGTTTAAACATAGACTAATTAAAATTACAGGATTTAATTTAAGGGGGTAGTTTAGAAGCAGACTAAAATTGGTTGGTATCTCTCTCTATCCGTACATATTTTGGGTAAAAACCAACTAGGAATATAGTGCGTTTACCTAGGCCAGACAAGATAGACACTATTCTCTATAGACTTAACGTTGGTATACATACAAGTTCAAAAAGCCTAACTAACAATGAAAACTAGATTAGATTAGACTACTGGGGTCGTTTGGCTATTCAGCCTTCCTAAACTGCGACCATTATTGATCTATTGTTCGTACCCTTCTATCTATAGATATTCCAGAAACAATATCTTCTTTCCGAAGTTGATTATTTCTCTGGGAGACTTCTTTCCCACTTCGGCAGGCGACAGAGTCACATCGCCTAAGTGGGTGAGTCTAGTGCTTGCCAAGGCATCACATTTACATAATAGGTACATGTTCGGATGTTTCATCTGCCAATCCACATAATCTGTCAGATTTGCCCAGGTTTTTGAAACGGTGTCTAACTGGGCAGTGTCCAGTTAGAAGTCCCGTAATGAGTCTTAGCTCATTCCTAGTTAGGTCAAGAAGCTTCTTAGACTTCTTAGGTGAGTAGTCAATAAACTTTCTAGCCTGGATATTGACTCCAGTGGAGCATTTTATTGCCCCTTTCCCATCTGTTGATCTCCGCCCTTCTGTGGCTTTTGGTTAGTCCACAGAAAGGTTCCGGCCCCCCAGGTTGGGCCGTTGCGCCTGTTCTTGCAAGGTTGTCGACTATTTCATTCCCTTCAATTCCCTGATGTCCTGGCACCCATGTGAGGGTAACTTTATTGCCCCTTGCCAGTTGCTTCAGAGATTGGCGGCACTCCCAGACGGTTTTCGACTCGAGAATATAAACCTTTAGAGCCTTCAACACCGCCTGGCTGTCTGTCAAGATATAAATCTGTGCACCTTTGAAGTTCTTACGTAAACACTCACGGGCGCAACAGTAAAACTGGTTCCACCCTTGAATCAAATTATTCAGTTTTTGGCTTTTATGATGATAAAAAAAATAGTCGTTAGGCAAATCCTCTCAATAATTGTTTTCCCATGTAACCACATTGACAATTTTCCGATGTTACATGAGATACTTTCGATTTTGGAGCAGACTTATTTTAAGAAAAAGCACAAAGGAAGGGCTTCATTGTCCACAGCAGGTTGCGTTTATACAAAATCTCTATATATGTATTTGTTCTCACTCCCGCCTCGGCCTCTTTCGATCCACTGACTGGTATATAGAGTTGCATCACCATAAAAAAAAACCAATTAATTTTTGGAAAAAGTCATTTATTGGCCAAATACAAATGATAGATAATTACAAATAACCGATACAATTATAAAAAAATCTATCTAAAAATCAAAAAATTAAAATATATTACATAAAATTACAAAGTTTTCCCTAAATTACATAATTTTCTTTCTAAAGAATCTATCCATTATTTTATACAATTTACAAAAAAAAAGAACAATGACTATCATCATTATCATCATCATCATCATCAATATCATCATTATATGATCAACAAGTAATAAAATTTGGAATTTCTCTATTTTGAAAAGAGGAAAATTGTAATAAATTTTGAAATTTTGTACTAAAAAAGATATACAAAACACAAAACAGAATGTACAGTTGGATTTTTTCACCGAGGCGAGAGCGTTGGATGCGCAGTAGAACAGACCGGCCATCCTAATTTTCCTTATTTGTTACAAGCAGGCATAAGTGTACGCCCATTCTCTGTCAGTGCAAGCATATCTGCGTCAGTTCTCGACTCGGTGAAAAATTTCAACTGTATCTATATATATCTATAATAAACAAAAGAAAAATGCACAGCACCCTTTTTATATAGAAAAACTAGAGCCACAAACAAGAACTTATTAACAACTATGTGAGCAAATAATTATTTCCTTATAAACTAAAAAAAATATTTAGAGTAAATTGAAACAAAACAAAAAATAAATTTCGTTGTTATTAAATATTGTTGTTTCATGTGATAAAATTCGTTTAAATTTCGTTTCTTTTCGACAAAAAAATTATTCAGTACCTTTGTACATTGCCCATTGGTACATCTTTACCTTTTGTTGGTGTTGTTGGTGTTATTGTACTGATATGATGTCCTGTTGCTAAATGTAATGAACTTAAACGATTAGCACCACGTACTAATCTCCATGCAGCAAGAATTAATAATAAAACACCAATAATAAATAATATAGCTGTTAGTGTAACACGTGCAATCGGTGGTACGGTTGTTGCTAAACTCATTAGACCAGTCATTTCTTTCGGTAAACCATCTAAACCTTCTTCAAACCATATAATTGGAAATACAATATCGGGGAATGTTGCCACTTGTTTGATATCAACCACTTGTGATACAGCTAAATTGATTTGGATACGGGCTTTAGCTGACATGGCTGTGCCCATGTCCTGTTAAAAAAAACAGATTTTTTCGTTTATTAAAGGTCTATTATAACAATAGAATCAAAAAGACTGCGCATGTGCAGATGTGTCTAAATTGCTCCAACTAGAGTATTTGCGCATGTCTGTTTGATCCCTGTTGAAACAAACTAGTTAGGGGACTTACCGGTTGAACGTCAACATAGAATTTATGTTTTTCTGGATCTGGTGGTGAAATGCCTTCAACTGCCGTCCGATAACTATCATTAGCTAGATAGAAATGTGGGAAAGATAATAAAATTGGTGAATCTACAAAAAAAAAAATTGATTATTGGAAATTAATGATTTCAATAAATATAATAATTAATTATACCGTATTGACATAGGGAAACATTAAAGAATCCAGATGGTGCACATGGTGGTCCATGTGGACAAAAACATAGATTTTCAGGATTCTCATCAATGTCGGCGAAAACGTTTTTCGGCGGTGTAAAACGATAGGCTGGTATATTGTCAGTTGCATTAACGGTTTTTTCATAACTGTGTACAAAAAAAAAACAATAAATAATCGAGCAGTTAAAGATTAAGGCGAAATATTCCGTTAACGTTAACGTTAGGGAGATTTTGCTGCATGACACTAAACTAACGTTAAGATTATGTATGCAAGTTGCCTACCCTGACTGTCAGCAGTTACCGTTTCGTTTATCATTTAGCGTTATGTGGAAAAAACTCCCTATTAACGTTGAACATTCGGTTAACGTTAACGCTATATCTTTTACTTACACTAATGGTAGAAGTCGACATAAGTCTTTATCATAGACATGTATCGTTGTGTTTGTTGTCATATGTGGTGGAAATATTGAACCATCTGAACCTAATAAACTATTACATTTATCTGATGTGTAATGGGTTAATTTTGATTGACCATTATAACGATCGATTAAACCATATTTTGTGATATCACCTTTACCAGTGAACATAGTTACACGATTTTCTGATGTTCCATTTTTCTTAAAAAAAAATAATATAAAAAAACGTTAAATAGTACCTATATTATATAAGAAGGGACTAAAGTGCATCATTTAATCCCGAAGGTGAGTTTATCGCCCGAGGGCAACAAACCCGCGAGGGCTTAAAAAAGCACTTTAATCCCGCGTTATATATGCAATTTTTTGCACTTTCGGAAATATTTTCATATTTGATCCATAGGGAGTAAATGTGACACTTTAGACCCTGAAACTCGAGGGACTAAAGTATCCACTTTAGTCCCGAAAGTGCAAAAATCTATTTATAAACAACAATTATTATCATTTCCAACTAACTTTATACATTAATCCAAATTCTTCATATGGTAATTTCTGTTCTTTTGGTACAACATCTTTAGCTAATTTCAATAATGGATCTTCATAACCCCATAATAATTGTCCCACTGATACTTCAACAAATGGTTTAATTTTCAATATATCCATAATACTAGCCATTGCTAAACGTAGAAATCTGGCTGCATGTTTTGATTGTGATGTAGCACTCTTTAAATAAAACAAATTTCAATTTTTAATCGAAAAGGCCATGATTTAAAGTTTATACTAATGGGGATGTTCATGGCTCTTGTCTTTGTAGTCGTCCCTAATTCTACGGCAACCAATCAGAAGCCACAAATCTAGTTCGGACGACTAGATGACAAGAGCACTGAACACGCCATATCTCAATTATTTAACAATTCCTAAGAAAATCGTTGATTTCAACACTAGATGTCGTGAATAGAGTTATGATTTTTGTTTCGTTTTTTTTTGTGAAAAAGTTAGACGAAGAAATCGACTTTCACTTCTCTAAATCTCGTCAATTGTTTGTTGTTTGATTATTATATAATAAAAAAAAATATATACCTATACATGTAATAAATATTATGATAAATTGAGGAAGATACAGCAAAAAGGAAAACACATATCTCTCTAAATGACGACTTAATTTAAAGGAAAATTCCGGTTTAAAATTCAAATGAGCGAGGAAATCCAATCAACAAGGTGGACAAGATTTTTAAGTTTTGCTAGATGAAATCGATTAACATAATAATGTATTGCAAAAAAATAAATTAAGAAAGAGATAGATAGAGAGTAATTTTAATTGAAAATATATTTAACAAAACTATATGGTCTAGTTTTTTCACTCGGTTGATTATCAAATTGAAATAGAATTGATTAGTTAACGAAAAAAAATTCTAAATAAAACGAAAATGAAAGTCTCTCTTTTATCTCTTAATAAAATGTTTCTGTATTATTTTTCCTTTACGTATAAAAATTTTAATTAATTGTAAAGAAAAAATGTTGCATAATTACCAGCATTGGAATATTTGGGACAACAACAACATCATCTTCTGAACCAACTGATTCGGTTTCATCGAATGTATAGATTTTCTCTTGATTGAATGAAACGGTACCATTTTTATTAAAAACGATATTTTTCTTTTCCCATTTCTCTCTAAAAAATGTACAAAAACATGAAGTAAAAGTATGAAAACGACCCCTTTTTTTGATGCCATTATTATTATTAATATTATTATTATTTAAACAATCATTTCTATTCTTTGAATAGAAATAAGTTGAAGGTTTTTCTCTTCACAAATTTTTTTTTCTTTTACGTAAGAATTGCAACAATTTTACATCACATTCAGATCCATGTCAACGATTTTTGAATAACAAGAGATTGTTTTTAGTTAATTCTTCACAATCAGTTTATTAAAGGTAATTCTATTTGACGGTGAATAGGGGTAGTTAATTTTGATTATGTAATGTAAATTTTTTGTTTGATCAACACAAATACGCCCTAAAGGTTTCCGTATTATTTGTGTTTCCGTTACGTTACGTAAATGTAATGTAATGTTGCAATTATTATTATTATTATTATTCAATTTTTTTTCGGGGTCTCTAATTGTTGTGTTAATATTTTATTGATTTATTTTTATATAAACATACACATACATACATATATACACATACATCCGCCTATCATCTTTAATGTTAAATACTTTCTCTGTCGAACTTTCTTCCTTACGCAATTATTTTAACAATTTTATATATTTCTGTCTTAGCTATACTGATTTTAGCTTTCACACACATTAATATAGGTACACATGTATACAGGTCTATTCAATCCTGTAGGTACATAGGCGAAAAAAGGCCTAGGCGGGAGTGAGAACAGCTTTAGCTACCCCAGTATCGAAAGGGTATCTTTCTCTATCCGTACACGTTTTGGACAAAAACTAACTAGAAACATAGGAATTTTACGTAAACTAGACAAGATAGACACTAATCGATCTCTTTTCCGTCTTGGTTTCTTTTCACCTATGTTGGTACCTATACGATTCCACTGATTTGTATACTTACACATAAACATAAGGACCTAATTCATCAACGATTGGTTTGGAACCGTTATTTAGAAATTCATCAGCATTCGTTACATTATAAACGTAAACTTTGATTTTTGGTACAACCGGTGGTTTGGCCCACCATTCAAATGTTTGTGTACCATCTCTAAGGGTGATTTCCTATTGGATCCAAAAAAAAAAAACACCATAAAAATTAAATAGAAACATTTAAAATTTATGCACGTCATAATTGATAATTTAATTGTTTTCTCTCTTTTTTTTTAATAAATAATAATAAATGTGTGTTATTAAATAATAATTAATAATTAATAGGTACTCACATAATTGATAACTAGATTAACCCAACTATTGAAAAATATAATTACAATTATACCAAATATGATAGCGGCTACAGCGACAGCAACGACATACCCTGAAAATTTAATAATATTTCTATTAATTGTGGATAAAAAAGACTATTTTTTCAATTAAAAAATAGTATATTATATAACAAGGGACTAAAGTGCATCATTTAATCCCGAGAGTGATTAAATGATGCTGTTTCGGGACTACTTTATTGGCTCGTATAATTTTTATTTGATTGTATCGAAATAATATTGGGTTAAGGTCTGAGGGCGGACACCCTGTATACTATAATATAATAATTTTAATATAGGCAAATTAATGGACTATACAAGGTTGTTATAAAATTCATTTTTTTTTTCTTCATCCTTTTAATATTTATTATTTTAATTAACACAAATTATGATAGTGATTTGATCAAATTTCAAGGGTACCAACTTATTTGATGAGTGAATGAATGATGTTTAAATACCAACAAAAGAAAAAACAAAATGACTAGAGAAGATCAATTCTATTAATTTAAGGTCACCTTTTCAATAACTAATAGGTTTTTTTTAAATTATTATACCACAAAAAAAAATATTTTGAAAATTACATAGTCATCTTTAATTAATTGTTGAATTGTGGTATAAATTAAATATTTTAAATTGTTAAATGGTGCGATAAATAATAATAGTAGTAATAATAATTGATAACATACATATGTACACACACTCACATATGCACATGTATGTAGGTATAATAAAAATGTTATTATTCTGATGATTGTATAGGGCAGGAATTTCCGGTTAATTTATTAAAAGCACACAATTTCGAAAATATTTTTCCAAAAAAAATTACATAATAATTAGTCAGTCAGTCAGTCAGTCATTACCGAAAACGAATAAAGTAAAGGTTTTGAAAAATTTTTGTGAAAGTTTAAAAATAAATTTAAACAATTGTTGTAATTAACAACATAATAAACATAATTGCAATAATATGCAAATTTAGTATAAATTACGAAAAGATTTTTTTCTATTGTAATACATCTAATAATATACAGGGTGTACAACGATAGGTCAGAACAAAGTAGGCTATGAATTAAAAAACACAACCAGTCATCGATTAGGTCAGTAATGTAGATCAGCCCTTATCCGATTATTAAATGGTTTTAACCTGAAGAAACTGTGAGATCATATATACAGTCAACCCCCGAATAGGCGCCACCTTCGCCTAAGACGCTGTCTACACGTTCCTCGAAACTGCCTGATGGGGATACTTGAGTAAACTGGGTTTTCTGTGCCTCGTTGGTTGAAGTACAGACTCCGAGCTTGTATCTGTCCGATTAGTCTAACTCGCTGGCGTACAGAAAACCCAATTTGCACAAGTATCCCCATCAGGAGGAAGTTGGAACGTATAGACGGTGTCTAACATCTATGAAACTGTAAGAGCAAAAGTGCCCCATACAAGGTCCGGTGCATATTGAGACACAGAAAACACAGGCACTGCAGGGCAGAGCAGTTCAAGTTTTTGTATTCCATGTAAATCAGCGTAAATTGGCATGCAGTGCAGTTCAATTTTTGACACACAGTTTCTAGCTAGCCTGTGTTTGCCTTTTTGCAAAAATGCAGAGTTTCATTATCTCAGTAAGCAAAAACTGCGTCTCAACATGTGCCGGGTCTAATAGTGCGTCCACCATCCCCGCTTTGATGCCAGTTTTCTGTCGGGACAAAAGGGGGCGCAGGAATGGGGGCTTCTAATGGTCTATTTCGTCTTAAAATAGTGTTGTACATCCGGTATATTGATATGTGTGTGTGTGTACGGTTTTCAATAAAACAAGTCAAGGTGATATTTATTTGAAAAATAAAACTATGAATAATAATAATAATAATAATAATCTAAGAAATTGTAAATAAAAAAATGTATTTATAAGGAGTTAGTCCACAAAAAACCGAAGATGGAAAAATAGTCGTGTTTTTTTTCTTTATATTGAATAGTATTCTTAATAGCTAATAATTTTTTTATCAATAAAAATATTTAAAATCATCATCATTATAATTGCAAATTTATTCAAATAATTTATTTCGGGTGTCTCACCGAACAAATATCCCGCAGTAGCGGATCTAGTGGTTTTGAGGGCTGACATTGATGTTATTCTTGGGATTATAGGGAAAACACATTTTTTTGAGAAAAGGGCGCATTAGGCAACATAGCTTTATCTCCGGCAATTCCGATTAGTTTTTACATATTTTACAATCATCAGGGGCCATCTTTGGGGTGTCTTTTTAACAGTGAAGACCTACACTAATATCGTTTTTTGTCTGCGGGAGTGGTATTGTTTGGTGGGACACTCGATATTTTAGCCTATTATTATATTAGGTATCTACCGTTAAAATGACAAGAGACTGGAAAGATCAAAGATCCTTGAATGTTTTTCTAGGAAATTCCGGCTAAAAAAACACATATGAAGGGTAAAAATTTTTGAAGATCGCCAACAATACAAGAAAATAAAGAATTATTATTATTAAAAAGGAAAATATAAAAATGTGGGTCATTGTCGTTCATTACTCTAGAAAATTCAATACATGTCTATTCTATTTTTTGTTTTGTTTTCGTAAATACGATTGCTTCATTTTTTCTGTTTCATCGTCGTCGTCATCGTCGTTGCTGTTGTAATTAAATAGATATTACACTAACATTAATATACGGAATGGGTAGATATATAGAAATCGTTTGGGAATTTTTCGAAATTTTAATGAAACTAGTTGGATTGTAACGATGATGATGACAACAACAACAACACCAACGAAATACCTACTAGTAGGTGATCAAAGAGAAGACATAAAATCGGTTGAATGACCTGGTAGGCAATTTTTGCAATAATTGGTACCTGTAATTGAATATTTATTGGACATACACACACACTCAAAGATTGCCGGTAAAAAGATGTATAAATATTTAGTAACACAAGTGACCAGCCTTGAAACTTGACCAGTCCAAGAGGGCTATAGTCCATTTTATGGTAAAAATATAGTCTATTCCACGTTAAAAATACATAGTACTGATAAGAATTTTCTGTATTTTATCATATGGATAAGAGGGTGGGAGTACCAAATACATTTAACACATACTAATGTTTACATGTATTTAATATTTTAAATGATTATATCTCGCCCGTGTATTTTTAACGTGAAATGGACTATACTCGATAAAAAAGAGCTAGTTTTTTTTTTATTGCCTCTCCTGGTTGTTTTAATTAAGATTAGCAAATATCATTTGACGTCAATTTTATATAATTGTTTTAATTTCTTTTACGAAAAATGACAAGGAATTTTTTGGAGGTTTTTGGAATTTTTCTAGAGACACCTATATGTTGTGTTTGAGTTAGTGACGTAATTGTACACACATATATATTGGTGAAATTGATACGGCCCTGTACACATTCTGAATTAATTTAATTGTTTATTCGTGTCTGTCCATCATCAAGGGCAAAACTCAAAAACAAGACGAACGAATAAACAATACTAAATAAATAAAATATTAAAAGAAAATATTTCACTATAGGTATAAATAAATAAAGTAATAAAAACAAAGACTATACTTACACCACTTTCTTAGGAAAGCACTCGATAATTTTGCACAAAGTTTTTCTCTTCCTTTCATTTTGGTTTTTTGGTCTTTTGAACTTGTTTTTATTATTAGAATTACTAGAACTGTTTGGTCCTTCGAGCCGGTTATTTGTTGAACTTTTCTTATTATTTTTTTTGGTGTTGTTATTATATATAATTTGGCACAGTTGAGTTCACTTCACTTGGATTTTATGTAAATTTTGCATCATGGCTAGAATTTGTTGAAAAAAAATTTTTCTTAATTAGAATTTGGTGGGTTTTTTTTCGGCGGGAATTTTATTATTGGAAAATTTGTCCGTTGTTCGTTCGTCCGGTTTTTGTGTAGCAATTTATTGAAGAAATTAACACAAACTGGTTTTTACGGTTTTGATGGTAAAAGTTTGTTTCTCTATATATAATCAAATATTTAATATTTAGAATAATAATAATAATAATAATAATAATAATAATATTAAATATTTTGTACAATTGTGTTGAAATTCGAGCATCAAAGAGTAACACTAACCCATAAAATTATTCAACTCAGACATTCACTTGTGTTGTTTCGTTTTTTTTTGAGATTTCGTTATTTTTGTCAAAATTCCAATTTTGTTTCGGTGAATTCAAAAAATTTGTCGGAAAAAAATTGACTGAATTTCATGGTATCATGATCAAATCATATTTATTTGTCATTACTGAAAAATTTATAATATATATAGGTAGATATACCTATACACACCTAGTTTTAGAAAGTTTCAATCTAGTTGGCTAGGTATTTTTATATAAAACTGTTAACAACAAAAGATAACATATTGAATGGAACAATGGACGAATTTTCCAAGAATTTTCTTTAATTGTTCTCTGCCACTGTTTGCTACCACTTCACACCTTCACTATATAGATTTTGATAGGATCACTTTGTTAAAAAAAAAAAAAACAAAAAAACCAGGGGTGTACAAAGAAAAGTAAAGTGGTGGCAAATATTTCACACACTTTTTTTTGGCGGGGGAGGGATTATCAAAAATACCAAAAGAAATATCTCACCGCGTTAATTTTCTATTTTTTTTTTATTGTTGGTTGTCTGTTTTTTTTTGTGTTAAAGACAAGCCAACATCACCACTCAACAACAACAACGATAACAACAAACTGGAGAGAGAGAGGCTAACGGCACAGGTTACACCTGATCAAGTCTTTTCAAAATATGTTGTATGGAAAGAAGGAGGAGAGTTGGTAAGTCTACTACAACAGGTAGTACCTAATACTTTTGTCTTTGTTTGTTGTTAATGAAATCCAACTAGCCCCACTAAATGTCCAGTTAGTCCGTCCTTTTTTAACAGTAATTTTTATATATAATATATATATATAAATGGGGGGGGAGGGGATATGTGTTTGTTATAAAAGATTATTTACACGTGAGCACAAAGTGCACTTGAGTTTATTTGAATTTTATAATTCGCGTCTCCACTACAATTTTATGTATTGGAGAGATTGAATTGAATTTTTGGGACCTTCGAGCCGGATATCAGGTTTTTAGGAACAAAATGAATAATTCGTTATAACAAGTTATACAGGGATATGTCTTTGATATTATTCCACGTGTCAATATTAGTGTGGAAATATTGGAATTCAAGGCAATTATTGAATTTTTTCTCAAGAATTTATTATTATTTTTTTTTAACAAGAAAAAACAAATGATAAATCAATGATAAGATTGAAATAAATAATTAACTTTAAATTATTTGTTAACAGAAATCAAGGATTCTTGTCAACAATAATAATTATACTTAATAATAATAATAATAATAATGATTATGATCTTGTAAAGAAAGTATTTATTTTTTGGTATAAAATGGCCCAACTTTCATTTTTCTTTCAGTTAGATGAGCAAAAAAAAGCAATTTTCCTACTTTTTATTATCAAATTTTTAAATTGGAATTTCTGATAAGAATTTCTAAGTGATCTCAATGATAGATCAAGTAAGTAACTTTATTGAATGGAATCTTGTTACGGTTGATTAAATAAAATCGAAATACAATAAGAAGGAGAGAAAAAGAAAACCGGAACTTTGATTTTTGTTTTTGCCTTCGATTTCCGTATCTAATTACTGCAATAATATATCTTTGATTACATACATATAAGTATGTAATGTTTTTCAGTTATTATTATTATTATTATTGTTAATTTTAATAATTTTTGGACGACCCAAGAGAAGAGAAAATTTGTTTGAACACTTTCACTATAAGTAGTTCTAGTGTTGATTTTTATTATACATATAGGTAACCGTAAATTGTTGTTATAGTAGAGAGAAACTTTATTAGTATAATTATGAAATTTTTCGACAAACAGGGCCGGTGCACCGGAAGGGTGCCAACCAGAGCCGTAACTACCCTATGGCCAGTGAGGCTCCAGCCACAGGCACCGGGTCTCTATTGGTTGGTTTGCGGATCTTATTACAGTAAAATCACCCCTTGCAAAAACACACCAGCTAACAAAAATAAACGTGAAGGCGATGATTCTCTTACATTGCCCTTTAGTTTTCGAATTTAACCATAGGCGCTAAAAGTTCTAGTTACGGCTCTGGCGCCAACACATAAGTGGTGTCGAAAAAACAAAAAAAAAAAAACAGACCGCACAGGTAATGTAAGAACACTATCACCAAATGTTCTAACGCCGGCCCTGTCGACAAATATGTAATCAACATATTTTTGAACATCAACATATACCTATATGTAGGTATATAGAAATAAAAGTTTTTCTTTAGTTTTTTTTTTTTTTTGATAAATTTCAAATTACATTCACGGTTAATAGTTTGACCATGAAACAAGTTGATAATTGTTGACGCGACTTGTTGTAGACGTAAATGAAAATTTGTTGTTATTATTCTATAAATGACCAGATTCAACTGATACTAGTAATATCATTATCATTGTCATGATAATGATAATAAGATTTTTTACATTTCTTTCTTCTTCTTTTTTTTTTAATTATTACCTATTAACTATAAAGAGCTAGAACAATTAATCAAAACCTATCAATTTGTTGTTTCTTGTAAATTTATAAAGAAAAAGGGCATAATGACAGGTATTTTCTATCTAATTAGATAATGATTGGTCTTTAATGGTTTGATAAATGGGTGATAATTGTTGGAAAATAAAGAAAAACGGGGAGTTGATTTTTTTCTTTTTTAATTTCAATAACACGATTTGGCGACAATTTCCATACGAACTTTGATTTTGATGAAAATTTTCCAAGATCACTTATATTGATCGCGAACTTGTTTCTTGTTTTATTGATCAATTAATATTATTATTTAACCGGA